>BQNB010094448.1:0-26117 GCA_026074375.1 Tanacetum coccineum
TCTTCGATGCACAGATCTGAACCCAAGTCTGGACATTCTGAACATTCCTCTGAACATTCCTCTGATGATGTTTCAAAACAAGATGAAGGGCATGTCTCAGATCTGGAAGACACTGATAACGCTTATATTCCCAAGGTAAAGGCTGCTACAAGGTTTTAACCAATTCAAGAAGATGATGAAAGACCAACTACACCTAAACCAGAATGGACCATTCCCCCGAATGATTTCCCTGAACCAGAGAACAACTGGGCAAATGCATACGCCACATCGTATTAAGTTCCCGCGAAGAACAAGCTTTAGGTTTCTTCATCAAATGGTTCTGCAGACGAACAGGAAAGAAGAAGCTCTGTAAAGCTGATTTGGAAGGTCCACCTTTCAACCTTGTTAAAGCCTTTCACAAGAACAACGTCTTTCTTCAATTTTAGATGGATTAATGCCATAAGCTGCTGACGAATAAGGCTGATTTGGTTAATCCTGAGGGTCATCAAATTCTGCGTAATATATATGAACCGTTGCCCTTAGGAGGACCACCAGGTCAGGTAACTATTCAACCACAATTCTTCTTCAATAAGGATCTGGAATACCTTCTGACAGGTGACAAAGAAAGAAAAACTGCCTTATCCATATCCAAGCTCAAAGCCGCTCGTTACCTAGACTTTGGACTAGAAGAATTAGTTCCGTCTTTGTGGGTTGAAAGTAAAATCGATTATGACATCAGTGCAGCTTATGGTATCACACACTGGTGGTTCAGAAGAAATCAATTTTACATCAACAAACACAGTGAGCCCTCAGATCGTGAAGCAGTCAGATCCCAGATGCGAATTCTCAGTGTGATCCGTGTCAAGACTTTCGAAAAATACGGATACAACTACTTGAGAGAGATAATTCTTCGCCGAGCTGACTACAAGATCTCGGAAAAGGATTTTAAAAACCTTCATCTAAATAATTTTGAAGATCTGTATCTACTCAATATTCAAGACAAACTCAACCATCTGTCTAAATCGGACAAGATCCATCTACACACAGCAGTCATCATGTGGATCAGAAACCTGGTCATCAGGAATCGTGTGGGAGACTTGCAGCTCGGAATTGAGAGCTATCAAACAAAGCTCAACCTCGAACGTCCTAATTGGGATGCAACTGACTATTCCTTCAAAGAAGATTATACGATTGTCCCTAAGCCAAGAGCCGTTATCTACAGAGACATAAATGATCAGAGAAAGTTGATGAGGCTGAATGAGATACATAAGTTTAGTGATGGGACGTTGACAAGAGTCATGAAAAAGCTGGATCACATGGTTAAAGACTTTCATTTGTTCGAGTACAATAAGGGCATGGAGACTAGGAAATGGTCAGAGGATGACAAGAGGAGGAGCAAAGACTTCATCACAGCGATCGAGAAAAGACTACAGATCAGGAGGATCTTTCGAAGTCTGGAAAGCTTTGTTGGAGGAAGAATAAGAGATATTGACTACAGGCTGATCAACAGAACAACGTGACGACATCGTCGTTACAATAAAAAGGTCAATATTTTCTTATTGTGAATAATATATCTTGTACATTAGTAAGTAGTGAATCTTTTGATGATTAAGTGTAGGAATAATTTATATCCCTCAACGATTGAGGGGGAGCAGTTATATGTTTCTTACACGACTTGGGAATTATGGCCACACTTTTCTCCCAAGTTTTATAACATATTTAAATCAATTGATATCCAAAATGTCAAAGGGTTTAAAATTTTTGATAAGGGGAGAAAATGTGATTAAAATATGTGTATAATAATAATCGTGATTATTAGGACTCATGTATATACTCCGCCCAAACGTGCTAAACAATTTCGAATACCGAAGCACATTTTGAGGGGGAGCGTTTCTGAAAAAAATCAAAAAACGATCGAGGTACTAAACGCTTTGATATTTATATCATAAGTACCTTAATTGAATTTTCAATTGGTTTTATGGAAAGGAGAACTGTACCAAAAGACCGACCATGCATTTTACTTTATTGGAGTTATAAGGTTGGTAAGGTTAGGTACAATTCCCAATGATCCAGCCAAAACCGGAGGGATCTACCCAGGGACAATCCACTAGTTAGTGTAGAAGTCCTTAGGTATGACATATAAAAGGAGTAAAAGTGAGAATAAGGGAAAAGTGCCGACTGAGATGGAGCTAGTACTGGAATAAACCCAACAAGGTTCTAGTCATGAAGTCTCGGTAAGCACTGAAGGGGTTGAAGAATTAAAAAGAATTGTAAGGATAAAGGGTGTAAAGAAAGAAGCCCTCCATACACTTAGGCAGAAACCGGGTCAATACATATGCTGCCAGAATCACTAAGATGATTGCTGACATTGAAGATCGACATCATGGACCCAGTGATGCAATGCACAACCCTCCCTAGCCACTCAGAATCTCTCAAAAGATTTCTGTTTCATTTCTCACGGAGACTAAACACGTTATCTATTGACTTTCTCACTCCGAGTTAGTTGATATTGAAACAACCAAAACGCACTATTGAGTCTAGAGCCAAGAGATCGTCCAAAAAACCTATTAGGACACATATCCAATTCTCTTGTCTTCACACCACTGTTGATACAAGTCTATCCTAAGAGTCCTATGCATTATCCTTGTGATATTGCCAGAACATCCGAGTGAAACGAAGGTTTTTCACAATGAAGATGGAAATCCTGCTAGAGCCAACATCAAACAAGCTCTTGGTAGGTGACTTGTGCGATTCTACAAGAATCAAACTTGTGTCAACTGGAAAGAACGATTGTGCACTCTGAGTAATCAACTTGTTCCAGTGATAAGAATTGACGTTTATTGAATCATTTGACAAACAATCAAAACTCTCCGAAAGTGTTACAAAATATTTCATAAGATACACTTACTTATTTATTCAAATCAATTTTTCCTTATTTGCTAACTGTATCATTACAGAAACTTAAAGATGGAAGGATGGAGATGGAAATTCCCAGTACCTGAGATGTCAAGTGAATAACCAAAGCTCAACACGACCATAACACTTGGTTACGAATGGTATGAAGAACTTATAAAGGTGTCAAACTTCCCAAACACTGATATCGTGTATGTTTCTTCACAAGTGCACAAGATGGTGATCCATTACAAGATGATGTAAGATTATGATTGGGCGATGATCTCAAGAAAGCTAAGATCACATCTAAATACGTCAAAGATGAATCAAAGATCACTAACCCCAAATGTACAAGATATCAAATGTCGTATCGACTAAAGAACTGAAGTTAATTGAGTTAGTATTTTCATGTGTGACCCTCCCTTAGGGGGAGATTGATAGATAATAGAGAAAGACTCGGTCACCACCCTGGTATTTTTTACTAGTTTATATAGCTCGTAGTTTAATAGTTAATAGTATAATTTTCGGTATTAAACCGGGTACTAATACCCGGTATAATTTAGTAACTAAATAAGCCTCTTCTAACTTTGGAAGAGCAAGCTAGTCATTTTCATTATACTTATTAAACGACATTTTACTCTCACTAGAAACTACTCGCATGTGTTTTTTCTCTCTAGAAACTAGCCAAGTCCAAGAATCGACCCCGTGTTATGATATATGATATACCACACATATGGTTCTTTGTAGCAGCCGTAGGTCTCCTTCGTATAATCTCCTACCAACAACCTTTTCTAAGCTACTCATTAACCTTCTTTCTTTCAAGAAGTTTTCAATCTGATCTTTCTCTGTCCCACGAACTCTCACAAATTGCTTCCACTTTCTTATTTCTTGTCCAAGCGTTACGAAAGTTTCCTATGCTACAAACTTCTAGAATGAAACAATTCAAATACATATGTAACTTGAGCTTGTGAGGTTGGTTGATGTCGGAGTTGAATGTTAGTCTTACTTCCTCAAAACCAGAATCCTTTCTTGAGTAGATTCAAAACTTTCTTGCAAGCCGCATCAAGCAGTCATGAATGTATAAAGCCCAGATATCTGAAGTACACAATTAAATGGGGGAAAGTGGGGCCCTTTCAAGAACTTGATACCGCAACACCAAAGTCAATTAAGTCCCGAATGAGCGCATTTCTCTCTTCATGATAGCGATGATATAAATTGTAACACCAAAGTTAACTAAGTCCCGGATATCATAATTATTCCCACTTAGTTAAAATAAAAATACCTAAGTCAACTAAGTCCTAAATGTACTCATTTCTTTCTGCAGAATATTGACTAACTTAAGGAATCATCATACCTATGTGTACCTCTTTTATCAGATATTTCTAATCATTTTAAGAATAAGCTTAGAGATTGACCGGTTGGGTCAAACATTAATTGAATCAGACAAGACTCTTCTCACGTTTTAAATAATTATATTCCCAACAACTTCCCCCTTGGCTCGGGCACTCAAATAGAATGCCATACTGACTTATGACGATATGTCCTTCTTCCACCTGAATTGAATTAGTGCACCCTGAATGATTTAAAAAGGCCTAAAATAGAACAGAAGATATACCTCCAAAAGACAAAAGAAGCTAACCTCAAAAGAAGGCTAAAGGACACTAATCGATATAACATCACTCCTTCCCCCTTGCTGGTTCGACACCATTGGAATCAGCAAAACCTTGTACGCACACATACTCGAGATCAAGTGTTATACAAGAATATAGAAGCTTATTCTACTCCCCCTTAGAATCAACTTCAAGGCTTTTAAAACTATGAAAGTATTTCCAAACATTCCTAAGTCTTTTACAAACTATGAGGTGTTAGCAATATTGATCAATGTAGTTTTTAGGCCTGAACTTCCACTAAGTTCTCAAAGTTTGAAATAAGCCATAAGATTTAAACAAATGAATCTAAAGCTCTTGTAGTTAATATAAATTTAACTCCCCTTGTAATATTAGTCCCGTCATATCAAACTTTATCCGTTTATTCCATGACTTATTTTGAAAAGACTGTTTTAGAAAGGATTTTTATTGATAAGGATGACTACTTTCTTCTCCCCCATCAAACTAATGACCCTTTCTATTTAAAGAGTTTGTTGTCATTGTACTTTTTGAAGTGTCGAATTTGTCTTTAGAAAATCTTTTGTGATTACTGAAAACAAACACTGAATTCATTATGAAGACAACTTTTTACCAATGAAAAATAAGATTTCTCTTCATCATTTTGACACATAAGCGCACTGACACGTACAACTTCTGGTTTATAATAGGAAGCACGGGTTAGGATCTGCATTAAGTAATCACAGTAGCCTGTTGCATGGTACATAAGTAGACCATGAACCGAGCGACCCCGAAATAAATTTCCTGTTTTAAAGGTCAAGTTTCCCTATTTGACGGAATACTATGCCTTAAAAATGATGTTCGGGGGTTACGATCTGAAATAATAGCAAGCCATTTGGCATGTTTTGAAAATATTTGTAACTTCTGCTCGAACTTCATTTACAGCATCGTATCATTATTGAATGACATTTCTAAGACCGAAAATGTTATCAATTTTCAGAAGACATGCCTTTATTACCTCTTTTTGTATTTTCTCAATTTTTTGATTTTTTCTTTGGTTTTATGAATTTTATATTTTTGTATTTTGTTTTTATAAAAGTTTTCTAAAAATGAAAAATCTTTTTGGTTTTTATGGTTTTATGTATATACATATGATACAGGATAGGTGAATAGGTACCACCACTATTCATCAACTTCATCTGCTAATTGTTTCAGAGTCTCTGGCGTAAAACTTCGCATTCCTAGCTTGTTGATAAGAAATTCAATTCTTTCTCTTGCAAGGGCTTTTGTGAAGATGTCCGCCAGTTGATACATCCGTATGATGTTGACAAAGTAAAGTCACAATCACCCCATTCTCAAACATGCTCCTGATAAAGTGAAATCTGATGTCTATATCTCGACCTTGAATGTTTTGAACATTGTTGCAACATAAGGCAATAGTGCTTTTGTTATCACAGTACATTGGAATTTTATTGAATCCAAGGCCATAGTCGGTAAGCTGTGATCTCATCCAAAGAATTTGAGCACAACATCCTGACATAGCAATATATTTAGCTTCCGTACTGGATATCGCAATGCTTTTCTGCCTTTTTGATGACCAGCTAACAAGTCTATCTCCCAGAAACTGCATACTACCAGAGGTGCTACGGCGTGTATCTTGACAACCAGCATGATCCGCATCTTCAAATGCTGTTAGTAAAATTTAAGAATCCTTCGGATACCATAGACCCCGATTAACGGTTCCTCTTAGATATCGAAAGATCCTTTTGACCGCATTTAAGTGCTTTTCTGTAGGCCGAGCCTGATACCGGGCACACATGCATATAGCAAATTATATGTCAGGTACTACTGGCAATAAGAATAAAGGAGGTGCCTATCATTAACCACGAGTAGGTGACAGATCAACGACGTTTCCCTGTCTTTATCCTCATCCTCAGTTTGGATTTCCTCCACCATGGGAGTATCCACTAGGTCACTAAAAGAAGTCAAAAAAAACCAGTATTACTTTTAAGGATTACAAGGAGGCATATTTTTGACTGGTTAATAAAGACACATGCCTTACTCCATGAGGACTTTGAGAATCTGTAGTCCTAAAAAATAATGAGATTTTGCCATCATTGAATCTTAAATTTACAACACATGATTTTAGAAAATAGTCACAAATTTCAGGAGTGTAGATGCAGCAAAGATGATACATCGACATACTACTTTTTACTAGAATAGTTCCTATTCTGTCCTCTAACTCGTCCGACGAACAATGTGTGAACCACTGAACCTTTGGAGAAGTCTTGGATAGTCAGGAATGAAGACAACATGTCCATACCACGCGCTTGGAGCGTATATTTCAACCATAAAGAAGCTTTCTTAAAAGCTTGCTAACGACGGACGTGATTATTGTTACCCTCTCCCTCTCATACACCCTAACACCATCACACTCCTCAACGCGCACCTCCGCGAACTAAACGATACATCTATATCCTCTATCACCAGCAGCGCCCCTTCGCACACTCCATCCCTCCCAACTATCTCCCAACCCCAACCACGCCCCACCCCGACCAGTCCTAATCACCATCCATACTCTGGTGATAAAACACACCCCGCGAACATTCCTCAGTAATCACATCCTACAACTAATGCACTAACGAGCAGGTTACAACCGAGCGCGAGTGGAAAAATCTAATATGCTCTCTAATCTTGCAACCGGATCACAAAGACTCTTCAAAATTGCGATTGTCCCTCCTCTTGACGTTAACCACAGAGTCCACTAATCAAATTTGATCTTTAGTAAAAACCTCTCCAGTTCTCGTCCTAGTCTTTCTCTCACACTCTCTCTTGAAATACTCCACCTTTCAACGAAAACAACTCCCTAACAACTACTTTCTAACAAATCTGCTTTAAACAAGACGCTTCGCACAAACTGCACACCCCATTAGTATCCTGTCTGTGCAATTGAGAGCTAATCTTGACTCACAGCAATCTTAAGTCAAGCATCTTAGTAACAAAACGATCTTTGCATATGTAATTTGCAGCCTTGTGGAAACTGGTCCTAGCGAGTCCATCCGCGATTATATTCTCTTACAAGTGAGATGAGTCCTTAAAGGTCTCCTTTAGTTTATTAGTCGTCTTCTATATAATACTTGGATGGGATCTGATCGGGGACATAGAGAGACACCTCCTATATAACGACAAGTAACTCTAAGACCCATCTCTCCAAAATATTAATCCGAACGATGAAAAGAGATTGATTACAGAAGACAACTTCGAATTAGAAATACCAAAGTGTACGATCATCTAACACATATGTTGCCAATTTTCTCAATACATATGACATTTCGCCTTCCTTCTCAACACCCGATTTCCTAAAGGAACCAACAATCGCGACACGAGACCAGGAGTTGTACCCAGGTCTGAGATCTTTTTCTTTTGACAGACAGATTACGTGGAGTGATGGTAGCATTCTTCTGGTCTACGAGTAGTCTATGATTCCTTACTAATATCCACGCGAAAGGAAAATCTCGCGCGGTTCGCTGATACAGCGCGGTACATACAGCGGAGCATGCTATCTTTGCTTCTCATCAATTCTCCTGGAAGCAATCAGCATTCTTAAAGGGTGACCTCAGGGTGATCAACACGTAGTAGAATGTCGACTTTAGTTCTACAATTCAATCAAACAAACTAGAGTCGAAAACAACAGATCACCCAATCGACGTCAGATTTTATACTCTGAAGAGAATATGAGTACGTACACAATCTTAACACATTCGTTTCAGAAAATGCGACGGAGTGCGAGTTCTGAACTGATTGAGTTTGCACACTACGAAAAAAACGCTGAGTATACTACATCTCATGAAGACCGTCAACGAGGCGAGGCCGAAACTGACACCCCACCCCACATGCGCCTCTCACAACCCTCACACACACCTACACAAATAACACCCGACCTCTCAACAAGATCTATTCCATGAACACTGAGCCCTACTCTCACTGAGATCCTCAACAATCCAATCTTCGCGCGAGTAGAGCGTCCGTCTAGTCTAACACAGCCTACATCAATAACGAGAGTGACCATCTAAAAGACGAGACACACACACAGCATCGACGACACATAACCTTACGAGAGCGAACAATCATGTGCAAACCAAATACTGAGAAAGACACTAACAATATACCTCCCCAACAAATCCACATTCAAACCCACCGAACTCTCTACCAACACACAAGTATATATTAATTCGTTGGATAGCAAAAATCCTAGCACAAAACTCACATAAGTGAAGTAAAGATAAGTCAGGTAACATTAAGTATACAAGTCAACAAGCGTAGCTTCATCCATATGACGCGCGCTCGCTCATCCTTTTGTCGTCTCCGAGCACAATAAGCGTGATCTTACATTGGAAAGACGGATACACGATTTATGGTGATACAAATTCTCCACGATAAAGCCAATTCAGCGACAGCCACATACGAAACTCTACAACAGCATAGACCAATAACTTCTTTTGCAAACACTCACTTATACACATTCGCGTAGTCGACGATCTTAGAGCCTCCAATCTAGCAGTACAAAAGGCCGCGTCGTTATACTCGAAATACATCCTTTGAGCCTATAGGTGGAGATCAATAGCTTATGAAAGAATTTATTCAGGATAGATTAAACCCACACGCACTACTCACTACTTTATGACTCTCATCTATCAGCCGCCAACCTAAATCCCAGCGCAATTCTCTATTAAATTAAAATTACAATTAGACACACAGTCTTAGGATGAGGTCATGACAGTACGACAAACCGATAGCAGTTGAGTATTAAATTACAATCCAGAGCGCGAGCCACCACCAAAAAATATCTCATACTAAAGTAATTCGATCGCGACAATCTCACCTAAACTTATATCTATATATAGAGATTGAGTTTGATCTAATTCACATACTACGGGATGCGCATCACATTGATATGTTTGTACTTTATATTATAACAAATGTGACAAGCGTCGATGTAATAATACAGTCTAATGAACAAAAAAGGATGGTACCCCTCATTCTGTCAGTATCTCCTCTAACACTAATCTCTACGAGTACAAGCATGAATCGATTGAGCTATTACTACAAATTTAAACTCATACTACAAGCATAGTGCTACTATAATACTTTTAGCGGTGGATCGACACAGAAGAGCAGTCAGCAGAACTAGCCTTGAATTCAGCACATTCATAATAGAGTGGAGACGGAGGTTAGAGAGGTGAAAGAAGCGGTAAAGGAGATGACTAAGCAGAACACGAGAGCGCATACGCACATTATCCACACCATTAGCGCAAATCATATGACATATGTTTAATACAAAGAAAAGGGCGGGAAGATTAATTCACAACGAATCCATCGGTACACCTCTTCTCACGATTCTTAACGCGCACAAACGAACATAATCGCGCACTTGTTACAGAAGTCATCTAATCTGCTCTACTCTTCGAGAAAGATGCAGTATATAGCGAAGCGAAAATATAAGAGCGGCTGATTTGATAGCTCATCAAAAAACACTATCCGAATTTGACCACCTTCACCAACTACGCTGTCTTCTAATTTAAGGACATAGCGTAGCAATTTAATATACAATTAGCTAATAGCTAAGTTAGTATACAATGATCTGTGAATGTATTACATAATTAGTTATGATTCACGGCAGCGTGGATCTACACATATACTTCGTGGGGAGACACAGTTGTTATTGGTGTATTTGTGGAAGAGAGTACAAGTAATTGATTTACTTATAAGGATTCCATGGAAGATCTCAGGAGTAAGACAGAAGTCGTGTAGGGGGTTAGTTTCTGACATTAAGGTGGTTGACGCTATCGATATCATTTCACAACAGCGAAATTATAGAAGAGTGTCTGAAAAGCATCCGAGCTACAGAGCGCACTTGAGACATGAATATTGTTTTAAAAAGTCTATTACTTATTTTATTGACATTTCTATATGCTGATAATGTGAATTTTTATGGGGAGTGAGACAGTATATGGGTGCTGATGTCACAAGTTTATGCGAGTCTACAGGAGGATCAATTCTCTTAGTAGAGTGGCGGGTACTATATTTGGAGGGGTGAAGGTGAGACAGTGATAAGCGAGAGCAATGTGGAGGGTGATTATGTTGAATTGTATTGAGGTAAAGGGGTAGTTAATGATTTGATTTTTGTGTGTTTGGGTATTAGTTTGTTGGTGAAAATTTGGTTAGATATGGGGGTAAGTGTGGTTAATTGTATGTGGGTTGTTAATGTTGGGAGTTATGGTTTTGTGGTTTTGGAAGTGTGGAAGGTTGTGTTAATTTGGTGTATTTGATGTGGGTTGGGGGGATTGTTAGTGTGATTAGGGGGGAAGTTGGAGAGGATTGTGGTGGGTTGAATTTGTTGGGATAGATTTTTAATTAATTAGTGTATTGGTTTGGGTGTTGGTTGATTTTTTACATAAGGGGGGGGGGGGGGGGGGGGGGGGGTGGTGGTATTTGTGTTTTTGATGATTTCTATCTTGGGGGGGGGGGGTTGGGGGGGGGGGTATTATTTAG
Source organism: Tanacetum coccineum (assembly GCA_026074375.1). Classification (NCBI taxonomy): domain Eukaryota; kingdom Viridiplantae; phylum Streptophyta; class Magnoliopsida; order Asterales; family Asteraceae; genus Tanacetum; species Tanacetum coccineum. Next base: position 11,028 of record BQNB010094448.1, read on the forward strand.
TAAATGTGGGAGAATTGTGTTATTGGTATGGTTTATGGATGGAGGGGGGAATTTATGGGAGAGGGGGGTGGGGGGAGGTAATGTTTTGGTGAATAGTGATTGATAAGTTGGGTGTGTTGATTTTATATATTTGATGTTGTTATGTTTGATGATAATGGTTATAGGTTTTATGGGTTTGGATTTGGATGGTTATGTTTGGAGGATATGTAGATTTAATTTTGGTGAAATTAGTATGTTATTTGGTGTTTATTTATTGTGTTTAGTTGTCTTGGTGCTTCTACTTTATCATCCGAGTACTACTTTGTGTTTGTAGAATCCTACTTTCTTTGTATTGCCTACAGGCTGGTGATCCGCAGCACTAGTAGATGGTGTTTAACTCCTGTAGAAGACTACATAGGTTTGTTAGAAGCTAGGTTGATGTAGAGGCCTGTTTTTGTGATTGTGTTTCTTGAGGATGTACCGGGCTTAGGAACTAACTCTTTTGACTTTAGTCATTGGGTCAACAGCCGATGTAATTATTCTCCTGAATTATTGACACTTAGGCAGGTTACTAGATTTTGAAAAGCACTCCTGAATTAGTTTAAGTATACGTTACAGGAAAATTCTAAGGAGGGTCTAGGGGATAGTTTTGCTTTATATAACGACTAGATCCCTAAGAACTGCAGCTTCTTCCTAGTGGTTTGGGCCTTAATAATAGGCAGAGTGAGCTGACCTTATTTGTTTCACAATAAGGGGCTATTGGTTCCGTATTAATCTCTGGATCACGAGGATGAAAGGTGTAACTTCATATTAGCTAAAATCTTTTCTTGGTTGAGTTTCCTCAATTCATCCTGAGAGTTGTAATTACTAAAAACTTTTTCCTGAAGACAACATTTAAATCAGAAAATTTCCACAAACTATAGATTGACTTGATTAGGTTAATTCGCACAATTGTTCTTTTGATCGAGACATGTGCTCTGTTTAATCGAGTCATAAAGTTGCTTATAGGTCTGTTTCAAATGCTCATATCTCAGCCAATAACTTTGTACCCATGATCCAATTCAATATTATGGTTTCAATCTCTTCTAAGTCATTGTTTTGCCTTTATCCTTATTCCATATTTCCACTGAGAGATTTAATTCTCTCTTTCAACTTCTTTATGACCATGTCTTTCTCTTAGGACTGAGCTTTCAATTCATTTAATTCAAACAATTGATCAAAACTTGGAGCACTTTGATTTGAAATAGAATTGTCCCTTTGAAAAATTTCCTGATTAAGTTGAGTATCAACTTCTAATGAAATGCAATATTTTTCAAGAGTGGTAAACCTTTTTAACAGGTTATTGTAAATCTCTTTTTCAACAATATCCTTTGGAGGCTCAGTCTCAAGTTTGAGACACTTTTCTTTCACAATCATTGCACATTCACATATGCAAAAATCCATAGAGGAATTTACAATCAAGTTTACATATATCTTGCTCACACCGTTTTTTTTCAAAAGTCAGTCATTTCGTCAAAGCTTGATTCAATTTTAACTCAAATGTTTTTGACTCTACACGATGTTGATCCACAGCCTGTTCCATTGATAGAGAGAAAAAACATTTGGAGACTTCAACAAGTATTCATCAATCTATTGTTGGTTGAATGTAACTCAAAACAAGTCCTTCAGAGCTACAAATGGAATTATTTCATCCCTAAAACAAGCTTTTGTATGTTCGAAACCCCACGTGCCCTCAGTGATAGCTGTGGGCATGGTTCTTTCTTTGACTACCACATCAAAGTTAGCAAGATGGTATTTAAGTTTCTTCAAACTCGTATTAACCATGCTGACTTTTAGAAGTTCTTTAGGAACCTTAACATTGGTGGGTCTATCAGAAAGATTAGGTTCTGAGGAACTCACAGAGTTATGCGACCAAAAGGCTTGTTCAGAACAGATAATTCCATTTATGAACAAACCGTGTTTTCACAAAATCTTACAAGTTCATTAAGAATCAGCATAATCGATTGGTGTGGTACAATTTGGTTTTAACTTTTCTTAGCACATAATTATCCTTAATGTTTTAAAAGCATTCTTGAACGACTCTCATTCAGCAAGTGTTAAGGTCTCTTTTGAGTCAGGGATCACAATAGGATTTGTTTTTCTGAAATATCACCAACATATATCATAGGTTCCAACTGCTTGAGCTTTCTTCAATAAAAAGGATTTTTGAAAACCTAGAGCTAGTTTAGACCATATTAACATAGAAAAACCTGATATTTCCGTCAACATGTATAACAGTTGTGCAGATTTGATCTCTTTAAAAAATGATATTATATTCTAGGTGTTAGATTACTTTACTAAGGCTATTTCCTATCAAGATTTCTAGATTCGTCTTTCTAAAATCATTTTTTAAGAAGTGTAACCTTTTCAATAAGATTCATTTTTCTTTAAATATTCTGAAAGAGTTCGTTAAGATGATCAATATCTACAGACTGTTCACTATGTAAATCTTAAACGTATCCTGACTCTTTAAATCAAGTTTTATCCTTCTTTTTCAACACTTATTGACTGTGTTCCTTAAATCTTTTAAGCTCAGCAGTTAAAGTATCATTGACACTTTAATTTTCAAATTCGTCTTGTACAGATAACTACTTGGGTGTTTAGTTTGTTCAATCACAGATAATATCAAATCATCTTGTTGTGCAGAAGAGTTAGAATTTTGAACAACTACCTGTTATGATTCAATCAGAGACTGAGAATAAGGAATGATATTGCTATCACTGGTTATTTTAGTCTCTGAATGGTTCACAACATTTGACTGTTCAGAAATTGCAATAGCCAGCACAACTGATAGTCATATCAACATCCACGTTATCATGTTAATACCTCAGAAAGAGCGTCAGTAACCATTATAGATAATTCGCCTGAGAGCAACTTTTGGCAGTGTTAAGTTCATCACAGATTAAGGTCATATGCATCCAAATCATCAGCTTGATACGCACATTTGTGAGTTATGGACAGTCTGTGTGGGCTTTGACCTTGTGGAATTTCTGTATCTGCCAAAAATACAGTTTCATTCCTCATGGTAAAATTTGACACTTGCTTGAAACTTGAACCAACATAACATGACTTTATACTTAACAACCACAGATCCTCCTTTTCCCTCTTTGGTTTGGTGCACTGTTTGGACATGTGGCCTTCCCCTTTTCAGTTGTAGCAGATAACTCTTCTTTGTTTTCCAGAATTGTTTCCACTTGCTCCCGGAGTATAAGTCCTTAATGTACCCACAACTACAGAAGTTTGTCTCCCCTAAATTAGTTGTAATATTACTCTTCCATTATTAATGGTAGCTTGTTGCGCTAGGGTTTGTCGAGTTCTCAGCTGTTATTGGTAGTGGGATAACGGGAAGTGAACCACAGCATAAAAAAATGACATCAAAGTGATTGATGCATCAATGGGATCATCAACCTTCTAGAACATTGGAACAATTAAACCTGATTCTTGTTGGGAAAATTTAGATTGTTGATCAACTGAGGGAGGATATTCCAATTGAGGTATAGATGATGATGGAGAATAAATGTTGTGGTGAATTAATGACTGATAATCATTGATGGATAAGTAATTGAAAGAAAGGTGTGTTGATGATTGATAGTTGAGTATTGTTTAGACTGATAAGTGTGAACCATGCAGTGGAGACTGATATGATGAAACTTTTAGGTTGAAAATTGAGTGTTTGGGTGTGAATTTTGATTAGCTTGAATAAAGAGACTGGGTCATCTGATGAGGTTGCAACCAAAGCCACGGGTCTGAATTGCGTTCATGCATTAAATGAACCTCATTTGCATGAAATTCATGTTGTCCAAATAAGCACTTGAAGCTGATTCGATGTTGGTTGTGTGCAAGTCTCAACCGTTTTGACATCTGTCACTAATTGTTCCATTCAGGAGGAAAGGTAATCAAAAACTGTTGTGTTCAGCTTGGAAATTGTTCCAGTTTCATATTGTAGATGTTCATGGCATTGAGTAGCAGTGAAAATCTCAAGTAGAATTCACGAAGTGATTCCCCCTTCTTATAAGCAAACTTATCGAATTCATCATAAAGCTTACACTCCCTTTCCTGTTTCGTCAATGAAGTTCCTTGCATGAGAAGTTGAATTCTTTCCCAAAGTTCCTTGGTGACTTTATGATTGCTAACCAATGCATAGATGATAAATGTAGAATACACATATCCGTTTGTACTTAAAATAACCCAATTAAACCTAAAAATGGCAAAAATATGCTTGTATTTGTGTTTTGTGTATGCAGGTAAGGATATATCAAAAATCACAAGAAAACAGTCAAAAAAAACGGGCAAGCACGGACACGAGAACCAGAAGAGTACAAAGCCGAAGCCAGAAAAGCCAAGCCTCATCAAAATCACCAGAATAATCAAAGTCCAGTCAAAGATGGTCCAACAAAAGTCCAACAAAACCCACAGCACTCCACAAATTTCCATTTTTAACTCTCAAACTCTCACAAAAGTCTCAAAAATGTCCCCAGTCCACTAATTAAAGCCTCACCCGGATCTCAAAGCCCACTTACTTAGCTTATTCCCGCTTATACCAAGGCCAAACTGCAATTCCCGAAAGGTTATTTATAAACTTGAATAGTTGAAAGGAAGCGAGGGACTGAAAGTTGCAAATATTCCAAGTCCACCAGTTTTAACTGTCCCAAAAAATAGAGGCATCGCCAACCATTTTTACTATTCATCGTCACTAACCTTTCACCCCCAAGGTAAAACAAAGGGCAAATGAGAATTGAGGGTTCTATTGGTCAATTCAAGAGCTCGTTATACAAGCGCCGGGAGAAATACTAATCAACAGGATTCATTAGCTTACTCCTCAAGCTCAAGACACGTGGACATTCCAAAGGAAAACACAAGGAAGGTGCGGTAATTTTGTACTACCATCACTCAGAGAACTAGCACAATGTCACATCAAAGGAATGCCAGCCTGGCAATCCTCAGGTGTCCACAAATCAATCCAACGTCCCACAACATAGATCAAACGATTGAAGGAAATGGAAGGCAGAGAATGGATGAAAGGGAAATGAGGCAAGAGGACTAGAATCTTCCAAGACAGGCTATAAATAGGCACACACACTCACACAACGTTCACACAAGGGATAGTAACGTATTTTATGTTTTTAAGGCAGTGTTAGCTTTAATAGAGTATAAATTGAAGCGTTACATTTTAATTCTAGCTATTGGTGTTTTTAATAAATCTTGTAAATTTCCATAAAAATGTAAAAAGCATTTTCATATTTAATGAAAATTCAGTTTTTCATAATCTCTCCAAAATTTCATTTATATAAGCTAAACTTAAAAATTAAGCAGAGTTGATCTCAAAAGCTGAATAAGCTCATTTAAAGCTCATCAGACTAAAAGCAGAATAGAGCTTATGAATTCAGAATATCATATCTAACCTTTAATCATCTTAACTTACACTGTGAAATTATTAGGGCTTTTGGAAGGAGAACCAAACATGGAAGGGTTCTCAAGGACTTAACTCCTAGCTTATTCATAAGCTAGGAGAGCTTGTAGCTGCCTTTATTGGTCCTCTTGTTTAGCTAGAGGAGTTTGTAAGTTTCTCTTTCATTTCCTTTTATTCTAGCTTTAAATAGTGATTTATTTGCTTCTATATTCAGAATCTGCATATTTGCTTATTAATTTTTCTTATTGTTAGCTTATTTGTGTTTATTTTAGCTAAGTCAGTCTCAATAGTTTATCTTTTTTTTAACTTTTCTTAGTTTGAATCATAGAATTTCATAAAATTGTCTTAAAAACTCTTAAAAAAGAAACCAATAATATAGTAACAATAGCTTAAGTCTTAGATTATTGCTTATCTAGGTTGTTAATTCAAGCTTATTAAAAGTGTTTTAATCTATAAATTGGTCTGGTATTAATGCAGTTTTTATCTGGTATTCAGTATTTGTTCATTAGATTTCTCTTAAAAAGCTTTTCTCAAATCTGTCATAATTTTAAAGAGGTGTTTGGTTTAGTGCATTTTGACCTCTAAAAGTCAATTTCATTTGTGCTATTTGCTTGAGTCAGCTAAGTTTTCAGTTAAAATTAGTTTTCATTTAGTTTTCATAAATAGAACTCAAAATTTTCAAAAGAAATGGCTTATTTTCTTTGTTTTTACACCAGGGCAGTTTTTGACTACCTTTTTGCTTGTGAAACTTTGATCCAAAGCCCTTAAGGCTTAGATCTTGCTTGAACTTATTTAAACACTCTATTTGAGTGTGTTTTAGTGCAGTGTTTCCCTTAGGAAACCTGCATTTTCGTTTTGCACTTGTGCAAAAGTGCACCAGTACTAACAATAAGTTAGTACTGCTACCTTTAGCTTAATTTTTAGTTGAGTAAAAGTAGGATTTAGGTTTTTAAATTCAAGTTAGAAGTAATCTAGTTATAGCTTAATTTAGTTCAGGAGTTAGTTTTCATTTTACTGCTTATTTTCTTAACCATTTCAGCTGTTTAAAAAAGGAACTTTGCATCAGCAGTACTAACAAAAGTTAGTACTGCTGAGTCTTAAGCCCCAAATTAAGCCATCAAAGTTAGGAGTTAATAGTTTATCTTTTAGCATCTTGTAGTCTAGTTATATCTCATTATAGATTAAGTCTTAAATTACATTTTCTAGCTTATTTTCCTAGCTTATTTTGCTGTCAAAAGTAACTAAAAAACCAAAAACAGTACTTAGAAATTTTAAGATTTTAATTTGTTAATTTAGCTTATGAGTCTAGATTTTATAGCTTAATTAGATAGATTATAAGTAGTCTAATAAGTCCTTAAAGTTTTAGAGTCTAGTTTAGCTTAATAAGTTTTTAAGCTCATTTGGAATTTGTGCTATCTTGCTTATTTTCTGAGTTTGCTTATTTCATGCTTGATTTCATTAGTTTAAAAGTACTTCTAGATTAAATTTCTTAGCATCTTTAGATTAAGCACATCATAAGCTAGTTAGATCACTTTTCCTTTTTAGTTTTAAGCCTAATTTGAGCTTTTTATAGCTGTTTTAGTAAAACTAAGCCCAAACCCCTAGTTTCTGTAACAGCTTATTGAGAAGCTCTTTTAGAGCTTATCTTTGAGTTTCAGACCATAGTGCTTTTGTTAAAGTTGTTCTCCCTAGCTTCCTTTACAACTTTGCTCTTTTAAGTTTTTGCTGAAAAGCACTTTTAATTTCAACTTATTTTTAAGCCAAAAATAGACTTAGTTTGTTGTCGGGGTACAAGGTCTGTCTACTGGCTGTAAGGGACATTAGGGAGCCAACCATTCCTCTACATCGTTGCTGTTTTGGTCATAGAATCCCATGAGATCTCGTCCAGTTTCAATTGATCCCACCATTGGTGTAGCGACACGGTCAGAGAGATCCATTCCCTATTTCTTTAATGTTTCGAGCGCTTATTTTGCTTGGTTAATAAAGTGCCTCTGGGACTTTCAGACACTTGTAGTCCTCAGATAAACGCCTTTTGTCCCTCAATGACATTGAAATTGTGTGTCATTTCTTTGGAAATATGTGACACGATTATGGATCTGTTGAGGTAAAAATGATGTATTACGTATATTTGAACAAGTAGACAGAATATGTATGCCTGATTTGCGTAGTGAATAACCTTAGATACTGGTACCCTTGAGAAGTTGTTGGGCAACCAGAAACTGCTAGTGTAGTCATACCTCGCCTTGGAGCCATGGCTTTAGCCCTTAAAGAGCCTTCTTCAGACGATAAAGTGAGTGGATTATTCTGGTCTTCAAATCTTAGGTGACAGTACAAAAGACTTCTTCTTGACGATCACCATTCAGAAAAAGCAGAGTTTTTATTTGGACATCCATCTGGTAGATGATCATATCTTGGTTGCGGCATTGGCAATGAAGATTATGATGGCCTCTATTTGTGCAACTAGGAGCAAATGATTCTTTCAAAATCAGATTACCTTCTCTGACGATATCCCTTTGCAATAACCGAGCTTTATTTTATAGTCACCACCATAATCATCAAGCTTCAATTTGTAGCTCCACTTAAGAGCGATAACCTAAAATAGGATTTGGGCGAGGGTACTAACTCCCATACTTTAAGTCGATCAAATTACCGTGGAATTTCATCTTGCATGGCTTGAAAACCAGCAGTCCTTCTTTCATGACCATTTTGAAGTTTTGGGTTGACTTTAAGACAGTTAGTATGGAAACAGCACCACAAAGCATCGGATGCTAACTGTTTTCTGGTAGATACAAGATGAGAGGGATTGCCAATGATGTTATCAAGAGGATGATCTTTAGTCCATCTTCTGAGATGATCTGGTGGTTGATTAACTTGGTTGGGTTCCGCTGAATTAACATTCCCAGATGATGACTGTGTCGAACCTGGTTCTCCAGTAACAGGGTTAAATGAAGGATGTAGAAAACAGAGTGATTGGGGATGTCTTCGAGAGTGGGTTTTCTGCAAATCCCTTGATGTGGGACTGATGATGCATATCGGATGTTGATGTTGATGATGAAGCATTTAGGACGGAGCGTCTTGAGCAATTGTTGTCGGACCAAAGAATTGTACATGTGGAAACATTGAGCGTTATTGCTAGTAGCACAGGTTATGGTCATTGACTCGAGTTTGTTCTAAAAGTAATCATCCAACATTGGTTGAAATAACATCTCACTCTTTATCGGTTTGGAGCGAACCATGCTTTGAGGAGTCCAGGGTCATATGATAGGCTCGGGTCCTGAATCAATGCGTACAGAGGCATTGTCTGGATGCATTCATCGAATGTGAAGTGAATTGTTTCATTAATCGAGAGTTTCTTGTTGTAGATTCTATAGCCCTTCATTTAGGAGATACCCCAATGAAAATTCCAATGTCAGCTTTGGCTTGAAATTTTCCCTAGATCTACGCTATATTTGTAGGGATAGCACAGAGCACCAAATACTCGGGGAAAAGTAGAACAGGTTTCTTATATGTAAAAAAAGCTCATATGGAGTTTTGTTTGGGACGAGTATGAATAGGGATCGGTTCTGGGTGTAACAAGCAGTAGCTACAGCTTTTGCCATAGGAAAACATCGGTGCTTTTGAGATAGGAATAACATCATTGTAGTGTTTGCTTTACAAGTGTACGATTTTGTCTTTCGACAACGCCGTTTTGTTGAGGAGTTCTCGGAACAGATTTTTGATGAAATACGCCAACACCTTCATAGTATTCAGACATAACTTGGTTGACGAATTCCGTTCCATTATCTGTTCGGATGTATCTGACTGTTTTGTTGAGGACAACCTTGTATGTGCTTAAGAAAGGTTAATGACAAACTCTGGAGTTTCATCTTTGATTCAAAAACTTCTAAGTGATCTTGAATAGTCATCCACGATAACTAAAATGTATTTCTTCCCATTAATACTCTGGACTCTCATTGGACCACACAGATCCATGTGAAGGGTATGAAGAACTTCCATATTTGTGTTTTCAGATTTTGGTTTGTGGGAGAACTTCTTGCTTTTTCCAAGTTGACAGGCTGAGCAAAGATGATCTTTTTCAAACTTCAATCTTGGTAGACCTCTAACCAGATCTTGTCGAGCAAGATCATTGATTGTGCCAAAGTTTAAGTGGTTTAATCGACGATTGCCACAAAAACATGATTTGGCCGTGGAAGCTTTGGACAACAAGCATATTAGAGAAGACTTCATTATATCATCAATCGATATCGTGTACAAATGGTGTTAGACTACCTTTTTAGTAAGTCAGGCACCAGTGATATCACGAACAAAAGAAGATATGCTTTGCTAAAGGCAACTTCAAGAATCAGAATCAAAAATTGCCTACAGAGAACAAGGATTATGTCTAGTCCTCCAAGTAGTATAATCTTGCGATCCACATGCCCAATAACATAATCTCCATAACCCATGATAGCTCCGAAGTGATCATTCCGAATATGCCTGTCAGATGAATTTTCCTACAAAATTCTTGAGCTATTGAACGATTCTCAATCATATGTTTTGGAACGCCTGAGTCAGATACCAATAGATGACCTGTACGGCCAGCATTTGAAACAGTCGATGTGTAGGAGAGTTTGGAATTTCGGGTCCCAATTTTTTTGGGTCCAGTTGGTTAGCAGTAGAGTAGACATTTCACAGAAAGCTTAGTTAACTGGGCAACATTCGCCTAAGGAAATTTTTTTCAGGTGGGTTTTTCTTCATTGATAACCATATTAAGTTTTTCTAAGTGTGAATTTTTCATGTGGGTTCCATTGATAACCACTATCGTAAATAGTTTGCCGTTGCTTTCCAAGCTATTTGGTCTTGTTCAAAACTGTTATCAGTCGCTTGCTTTTGGGTTTCCAAATCTGCGTCCCTTTGTTCAAGACAATTTTACCAGTGGGGGTTGCATCACAGAACTCAAAATATTAACTAGCACACATTTCATGATTCTGAGTTTAAACATTTTGTTCACAATTTTGCCACACAGATTCAAAATTTAAATAATTACAACACGCTTAGAGCTAATGCTTTAGATACCGCTTCACTTTTGTCCATACTACTTATTTGTCCTAGAGATGGTTATTACTTTTTCTTATTCTCACTTAGCAGGCAGGATCCTATTTTTCTTTGTATTGCTTCTAGGCTTTGATCCGCTTGCTTCAGTGGAAGTGTTTTACTCTGTAAGAAGGAATCACAAGGTATTAGTTATTGTTGAACTTTCTGGTGCACGTGTGTTTTGGTGTTGTTGCTAGATGAAGTTCATGGTTTATCTAAAAGTAACTTGCTTTTTCCTAGTTAAAAGGGTAGAGGGAGCCTTGTTATCTCTTTCATTGAAACTTTTTGGGCAAGTGCCAATCACATATTCTAACAATTCCTGAGATAGCTTAGTGTTAATGGAAGCATAAGTTAAGTGCATTATCAGTGTTTTAATGATTCGCTTACCTCTAATCTCCCTAACTATTTCTACTACTCTCTTTAAGATGGTCTGATATCGTTTAACGCGCCTCTATTGTTCTTAAGGGGATGCGGGATGGGTTTAACATCAATGGCCTTACATGCCAGGTGCAAGAAAGAAACTTTTGGTTTGGACAAAGTATAGTGAAACCGGACATTTGCTTCTCAATGAGCTTAAGACTTCAAATTCATTTAACATGGTAGATGTCTTTTCACTAGTGTGAGCACGCGATTACTCTTATGGTGTTCATCAATTCCTTGTAATGTTGTTTGACACTTTTCTAGGTTTATGTAACGCCATTCATATTGTTAAAAAGAGCTATTGCAGTGACATCTTTAGCATTTATAAGTTTCACACTTCTATCATTCACATTAGCGATAGAACTTTCAAGTCTTAATCACGTTGTCTTTATTTGAATTGATGTTCGCGATCTTGATCTTAAAGAATGCGTTAAAATTAGGAGCTTCCTGTGTTGTTTGTTGATTTGTTTTATCAAAATTTCTTGAAGATGTTGGTACTTTTAATTGCAAATTTAGTATTCCTTTCAAGTTTTGAAAATATGTTTTGAATCCATTATGAACTTTGGACATTTCAGCCCAAGATCTAGACACGTGATTTTTTCCACATCATACAACAGTTGATTCAACAAACAATTAGCAATCAGATTCTCATTTTCAATGAGGAGAAGGTTTTTTTTACATGTTCAGCACATTGTTGTCTAAGTATTCTTGTCCAATCGTTATTCATTTGATCAAAAATTTTCCATTACTTAATTTTAAAGGGGCGTTTGACTCTCCAAAGTGTTCTTTAAGAGTTTTGAGAAAATGGATAACTTCGGTAGATAACATCTTTTTGTTTGCTCAAAACCTCTTTCCCTTCTGTAACGCCTGGTTGGGGTGATTCTCTTTTTGCAAGTTTTGTCAAATTCGTAAAAAAAGGTTGTGTGCGAACATAAAGATTAATCTTCACTTGACTTTTAGTTGGAAGAACTCTGGGGACAAGCTTGACAGGAGTATTGGGTGGATACACTGTCAATGCTGAAATTGGTTTTGGAACTAAGGTCTCAGCCTTTTTCCTGTCATTTTCATCTATGGACCAAAATATCTGTTATGGGTCAGATTTCTTTGTGGAACAAAGGTTGCAAGAAGGTTCTCCTTCGAGTAATCTGGGGGGGCAATCCTAACTTTATTTTCCACACATAGAGGGCTTTGCATTTTCATCAGCATTCTTTTCCTAGTTATCTCAGCTATCTCACGAGTATCCTTTGAGTCATGCACAACAGTGGGTGTATGATTGGACGTGACTAGTACATGACCATTATAGATAGCAGACTGAGCTTGCTTTGCACGAGTGAGATATAAAGGATTTTTGTAGCCTATTGCTACCTTGTTCTTTTCATCATAAAACGATTTTGGTTTACATAACATGTGAACCGTTTGAACAGACTAATCTTGTTTGTAATTAAATCTATTTTCACCCTTTTCTTTTAACCTTTTTATGTCTAAAAACTCTTCCAAGGGATTTGTCTTCTTTTTGTTTAAATATCCGTTTTTTCAAATGGTTACTTATTTGTCTATGACTATATAAAATGGCCAACGGTAGAAAAAACTAGTGTATTTGTGTCTGATTGAAGTTTGATTTTTTTAAAGAACGTAGTTCTTTCTATTTCGGTCGGAAGAGTATTATTCTCATTTGTTCATCAATTTTTGTTCTCTATCAGTTAATTCAAGCTGTTTGCCCGTTTTTCATACTCGAACCAGTTCCTTTATCACGCACGTTCAGAGGGTCAATAATCCTTAACTACCATGTCTGGCTTATTTGCTAATCTTTTTGTACACCTGTTCATGCATTTATCGAGAATTGCCATCAATGCATCATTTCGTACAGAAGACTACATTACTTTGTACATATGTTCTTCGTTGTCTTCCACATCTGACATAAAGGAATAATTTACTATCATTCGTATGTCAGATCAGAGTTAACAACGTAGTTGTGTTGAACATCGCTTTGATCCTTGGTGTACTTGATGATTATATCATATGATTACACAGGTATCAGTCTGGTACTCAGACGGAGTATGAGTCATATGAGGCCGGCTTTATCGTAGATTGGATTCTTCCGATGTGAGGTTTACCATGAACATGTCTTGTGTAGTGGGGACCTAATCAACCATCAGGAGTCGATTGCATCCACATTCATTCAGGCTTCAAAGACATGGTAACATTGAGTGCCAATCATTCCTCGGTGAATCATCCATTATGATCATCAAGTTAGTAACATGTTCCTGCAAGAAACTACGATGTTTCTTCATTCGTACTGCACCATTTACCTGGGCTTGCATTAGTTAGCATTCTTGTCTTGAAAGGTTGTATGAATATTGAAGTCGCTTTGGCTTGGGACATTCTCGTACTATGTCCCTTAGTCCGATTCAGGTAGTACGTATATGGGTTTGGCCTTGACAGGTTTATTATGTCTCTCTGTTCTTGACCTCTACCTTCCCAGCTACAAATTTCTCTTGCATTGTTTCTCTGAAATGGTCCTTCCTGATTGTTTCGCATTGTATCTTCCACGGAATTTGAAAAACCAACTCTGGTCGATCTTGAATCGGAGCTTTGTTTCCTTGCATTAGACGAGTTACTAAGTTGACTGTTTGTTTGAGGAAGATTTTGTTGATTGGTACGATTGAGAGAGGAGGGTAAGTGAGTTGGATAAATTTCAATCCAGTTTTAGTTGAAGAAACTTCTGCGTCAGTTGAAAGTTTGTAGCAGGAGAGGGTTCCGTTTGAGGATTTGAGGAGACCTTGGGATGATGGTAGTTGGATACTGCTGAACTGAGGCAATTCGACACTAGTGCCAAAGGATCATTAGTTGGTGTGGGAACTTTCCATATTGTTCGGTTTCTATTACATGTACTCATGTTGCTTCATAATAGGCATAAGTGACACAAATTAGACTCCTTCAAGCTCTGTTAAGTTTGACTTCAGTTATGATCTAATCACTGGTGGAACATGCTTGTTCACAAATTAGAGTTAAGATGCATCTGGGCTGGGTCATCTTATTGTTTTCATGTCATTAATGAGCTTCGTAAACCTAACATAGTTGTCTGGCATGGTTTCTCCTTTGATTTGACGGAAGTTTTCAAAAGTATCGTATAATTGAGATTCCTGTCATCCTTTTGTTAACTAGAAACTACCAGAATCATCTTCACGTTTCCCAAATGTCTTTGGCGTCAGTATAGTGGTTGATGAGTGAGTAGATGTCCTTTAGTTTACCTTGAAGTAGGATATTAGTTGCACGAATGTCAGCTTTATACCTTTCCTTTTCTTCAGCTGAAAGGTTGTTAAGGAGTTCTGGACCTAGATGAAGTGCACCCTCACCTCCTTCAGTAAGGGTATCTCTTATTGTTCCCATTTGAAATGGTCCTTCAGTAATGGACTTCATTATATTCTCTCCATTATCCTTTCCCAGACAGTACAGACGTATACGTTGTTGCCAAGATTCAAAGTCTGTTCTATCAAGCATTGGTGGGCGTGTATCAGAACCGGCACACTGGATATCTTCTGACATACTAGACATCTTGTTTTATTATGATATGATATGTTTTGATCGATCAATGATTAGTGAGTATACGTTAAAAGTGGTGAGGTTAACGTATTTGTTTTTGTTATGGTGATATTAAGTCCCAAGTTTGAATAAATTTCAAAGTGCTCAAACAGTTGCTCAACTCGCCGCCAGATTAGCAACTCGCCGCGATGAAATAAAAGCAACCCGCCGCTGGTTTTGTAAGGCAAACCGCCATTTGCAATTTTCAGCAACCCGCCGCCTATTGTTCAAACCGCCGTAGCTTCTTTTAGATATTTGCTATTAAAATATTCAAACCGCTGTCAACCTGTTCAAACCGCTGCCTATTACAATAAATCAAACCGCCTTGTGAACAACTCGCCGCGATGTTAAGCAACTCGCCGCGATGTTAAGCAACTTGCCGGGTGAACAACTCGCCGCGATGTTAAGCAACTCACCGCCAAAGCAACCCGCCGTGTGTCAAACAGTTGGTCACCTACTAAATAAAATATTATTTTTACGCAAACCGCTGTGAAGAAATTCTGGCAAACCTCCACGAAGAACAACGACTTATATCACACAAAAGCACTTATAAATCACCCTTTTGAACGATTTTGCTTGATTCTTTT
>BQNB010094449.1:7179-26117 GCA_026074375.1 Tanacetum coccineum
TACAAGTCATTAAGCATGATCTCTAAAATAGCCATTTTACCTCCGTTTTTATTCCAATTTCTTCACCACAACTTATGTACAAGCTACTATACTAATTCTACAATGTGTAAACCCTAATTATTCAATTCATAAGCTTTTAGACCTCTTTTTGCATTCAAAACCCTAATTGTACCCTAATTGTGATTTTGACCCGTTTACTCATTTTCAGACCATCTCATTCTCAAGTAAGCAACCAAGAGTCATTGTAAACCCATAAAATGAGTTTAAAAACCTTTTATCCATCATTAATCATCCTTTCTTCAACAATGTACGAGAATTACAAAGCTAGAAAACCCTAAAAGCCTTATATGAACCCTAATTCTAAGCCACGGCTTATTCTTTCAATTTTAACCTATTTTAACTTAAACCAATGACCAAACTTCATTGATAATACTTTATATAAGCCCTAGGATCTGTATTCCATCATTCCTAATCAAAAGTATGCAAAATATAAACCAATAAAGTCAAGAAAACCCTAAACATGCCCTAATCAAACTCGTGACCTCATTTCTTCAATTCTAATCCATTTTAACCCAAACCAATTGCTAATCTTTGCTAATCCTTCCTATATAAAACCTTAGCTACATATATTAACTATCCTTAATCATTTATACATGAAATAAAGACTTGAAAACTTATGAAACCCTAGTCGAACCCCAAAACAGGCCTCACCCTTTCACCATCAATTTTGAACCATTTCAAACCATTACAAGTGCAAATAACTTCCATGAACCCCTTCTAGAAACCCTTAAGCAGATTACCCACCTGCTCTTACCTTTCCATGGCCAAAATTGAAGACACATGATGGCCTTGTTGTCCATCTTCTAGCCGCGACACCCAAACACCCCAAAAATACTTCCACTACTTCAATCTACTATCCTAGACCCTCATACTCACACCATAGCTTCAACACATCACCTACTAGACCCTCTACATGTCCATGACCAGATCCTAAGTGTTCCTTAACTCTTTTGCCTTCAAACTACTATAAATAGGAACCTAAATCATTCATTTTTCTTCATCCCCCGTTTCCTCCTCTATAACCCTTCATAGAAGCAATACTTTGTTCTTATAGATCCTAAGTGATCTTAAGAAGTCTCAAGTACAGAAAGGAAGCAAAAGAAACCAAGAAACGAAGCTCGGGAATCGTTATTCTAGGCGTACAAAGCTGAAAGTCCCGATTCTGACCCGTTTCCAAGCTATAAGCTCAAACCAGGTTCTCTAAGCTTATGTTCTGCTTTCATAACGTCATAATGTTCATATGATCTTGATAAAATCATAATATAAAGCTTTGAACTCAAAAACCTAAGTGTTATGCCTTTTTGATCCAAAACTGTACACCCGAAACCCTAATTTCATGTTTTTACTTAAACTATGAGCTAAACTTGTAAACTATTGTTATAATCTATCCTAATAAGCTTATATAATGTTAAAATAAGTGCTTTGATAAGTCATGAAAGAATTTAATCTTAAAACCCGCGCGTTTTCATTTTAAAACCCTAATTTGACCCGTTTTACTTCCTAGCTTAACGAATCGTTAAATTAAACTTGTGTTATGTTAAAACTTCATATTTTAGTTTATTATAACTTATAAATGTCTATTGAAATGTTAAAATAAGCTTGCATGGCAATTTGGACATGTTTTGTAATTATAATCCATGCAAGGGGTATATATCGTAAATTTCAGAAACTTATAACTAAAAGGACTAAAAGTGTCATTTTATCAAAGTTATAACTATAGGGGTCTATTATGTCACTTTTCAAAGTCCAAGGTTTACTTGGTATATCTTTCAAAGTTGAAGGACCAAAGTCGTAAAAATGCAAACCCTAGGGGTCTACTTGCAATTTTCCAAACCCCAGGGTCTAAAATGTAACATTTTGAAAAAGTATAAAAACACATTCAAAACATTACCAGACATAACTTTAATTAACGCTTGACGTGCTTAACATTTCCAGATATTGAATAAAACGCTTAAAACCGATCATCCGGAAGCTATATTGTACCACAATACTAGGGAGCTTCATATTAAGAGGTTTCATCTTGGTATTACGTTCTGACTGAGTTGTTGGGTTTACGATTTAAAGTGCCCTAGCTCCTCAAACGTTTACTGAATGACTTCTGAATTATGATGGCCCGAACGGTGATACAATAATTCCAAACTCTTCAATCAAACTCATAACTCTTAAAACTAAAGTTCTAGAGTACAATCTTCCTAAGACTCAACATATTTACTCAGGTTGCGTGACGTGGCTGTTTACTCCCGGTAAGATTGTGATAAAGTCGTCAGCTTTCCTTTTGGAAATAATATTCATCTACCTATAGGTGAAGTTCATAACCTCGCCTTTACTTATTTACAATGTTTAAACCCCCGCGAGGGGGATACATTGCTTGTTAACAACACTTTTACATCTCCGTTTTTATCTTATAACAATGTTATTACTTTTTCAAAGACTTAATACATGCTTAAACCATGAATTACGAGTGTTTTACAAGTATAATGCTATCTGATATACTATATACAGCTACTGTCTAAGTTACTTTATGCCAAAATCCCTCATTATCCATGTGGACCATTAATCACTTAACGGGTGAACGCAAATATTGTGATAGATCTATCTGGATTGACGAATCCTTTTGTGTTAGCCGGATAAGTAACCAAACACACTCAATTTGAATTTCATAGGTATATGGCAATTACCTACACCGAGGGCCATTATCTCTCTATATATATCACATCATTTTGGGTATATATATACACTAGTCAGTTTGTGTGCCATGAGCTTAGACCAGACTATACTATACCAGACAAGACCAAATAGACCAAACAAGACAATAACGCAGTAATACACGGTTACTATGATAATTACATTCGTTGCAATTATTACAAATAACGGGTATATAATAACGTGACCCAAGATCATAACAATAACATTTTCATAATAATTGTGTTTGTACAATTATTACACTATGACTTGTATTTAAACTGTTTATCAAACCTATGAATTTCACTCAACCTTTGTGTTGACTTTTTAGCATGTTTATCTCAGGTTATTGAGCAATATATGGCACGGAGTGGCATGGACTCGAAGATGGCTAAACTTGTTATCATTCACATTGTATGTAACTAGATTTTGGGACCTACCTTTGTAAAACTCTGATTTGAAATGAATGATAACGTATCTTTTGAACAAACGTCTCTTTTGGGTCATTTTCTATGATTATGATTGTTGTTTCCATGAAGTAATACCCCAGATTAGCTTCCGCTGCTATATTGTAAAAATGGGGGTGTTACAGATTGGTATCAGCGCCATGGTTATAGAGAACAAGGTCAAAACCTTAACTATAACCACATTTCTTTTTCAGCCATCAAAGTCCTCCGTGCCACTACATTCCGGAACAAGTATGTAAATATACATATCTATTATACTATTACATAAATAACTTATGTTATTTACAAACTAGGTTGTTAATAGAACGATGTCTTCTCCCAACCGCTCTACTTCTGATATTGAGGATACTTTTTCCTCTATGAATATTCTTAACTATACTTCGGTCTCATCGGATTATTTCCCAGTTTCATTGGGAAGCAATTCTTTTCTCTTCGGAAAACTCTAACGATAATATGATTCCACCGGTACTCTCATCTTTCTACAATAATACAATATTTGAAGGAATTAACAAGCAAATTATGCTAAGGTAAATACATATGTTCATCGACATATCCAATACTCCCACCACTATTTTGACTCTATCTTCGGATATTACCACTATATTACTATTAATCCTATATAATTCCTTATTCTTGAAGAACTATTACCTCTAAGAAAACAAATATGTTCCCTACCCATCTTCCTCCTCAACTAGCGTTTATCTAATTCATCTCGGAATCAACCATAATTTTGGTATCCCACCAACTTCTCCAGTTTTATTACTCCTGACCCAACTCAATATTTGTAAATAGTAAAATGTTTCCAAGATAAGATAAACTAGTCGAAGATATTTTTGAACTACTAGATGAACCTCTCCCTTACCACAATTGAGAGAATGGAAAGAAGGACGTATCAATGGTAACGAACTAAGATTGAACTCAAAAAGTCGTACTCAATTATCAAACTTCAAAAGAACAGTTAGGGCTAAAGATAAGATTGCTTGCTTACTACAACAGAATTTCCATCTTGAACGAATCATTGAGAAAAGTCCAAGCTCGAACACCAAATTGTGATCAGGAAGATCTTTAGGATGTCATCTACACGGCTCAAATCAACAAACTCTTAGAATAGTTAAACTTACCTAGCTATGGGATGTTGGGATAAATAAAAAACACTTGTCAAATCTTTACTATGTACAAGTAAAGAAGCAAGTTATTTATAAAGCAATCCCGTTGTCGATCTTATTGTTTTCCAAACTTATTATCAATTTCCACCATTGCATCATATCTCCGTCTTCTGAGTCATACCCTAACCCCCCTTAAGTGCTAAAATTCAAAAAAATAAGTATTTCTCTTTAAACATTTTAATCATCACATTTTCTTTTAAGTATTACCTTTCAAAACTTATGATGTCATTCTTACTACGCGTTATCTTATGGATAGAATGCCTCCCAAAAGGACGTCAACATCTGAAACCACCATCCTAACTTTAGCTGGCCCCCCCCCCACCCCCAACTCGCAACTAATTAATGAATGCATATCCTCAGCTCTAAAAACACAAGCTGCCTCAATGTGCAAGTACTAAGTAATCCCCCATAGAACACCGGACCTACTGACACTCCTTAGCAAAAACGGGAAACTATTAAAGTTCGTAGCAGTCAACCTTCTACATCAATGGAACGGAAGGAGCCATTTAGCCTCATTCACTTGTTTGAGCGACTAATCGGTATTTGCTCGTAGCCCCTGTGCCGAAGAAAAAAAGTGACATAATGCAACCGATACTTTTAACATGATGATACCCTGTCTTGTAGAATTCATACGCTCAACCTAATTGGAATAAAATCAAGCCAATCAAATCACATTGGACCGATTGAAAAGACTCTTAACCGATAAATATGCCCTCTGAGACTGAAAGTCAAGAAATTGGGAAGAACGAATATTAAAACTTGGTATGTGAAAGGAAATGATCTTAAGACTACATTAGGAGATTCATGAATTAGTCGTCTTAGCCCAAACATGGTACCAAAATGCCAAGAAACTTATGGAAGTTTTCTCATGGATTACCTAAAAGTATTGAAGGAAACGTTTACTGCCTCGAAGCCTCAAACTTTGAAGGAAGCCATCAACATAGCCCAGATGCTAATGGAATCAGATAAAAAAGCATGATGCTGTGACAAAGAAGCTAATGACCGTAAATGAAAGCTTGAGATAATGTTAAACATCATCACAACAACTACAGAAAAACTATCACAATAACAACCTTAATTTTGTGTAATTAAATTGTAACAATGATCACCACCAGCAGCAAAACAGGAAATAAGAAACCTTTAGGATTTATACTGCTACCAATGGATATACTGGGAATCGTCCTTTGTGTGAAAGATGCACTGTACATTACATAGGTCCTTGTACTGTCAAGTGTCGGACTTGCAACAAGATAGACATGTACGCAGGAACTGCAGAAACAAAAGATCAACTACTAGAACTAATCTACAAACGGTATCCGTAACTTGTAATGCTTGTGGAAAGAAAGGACATTATGCGAACCAGTGCTCAAAAGCAAACAACAGGGCCACAGGAAAACATACTTAGAGATGAGCTTGCTTTTGTTCACTTTAGGATTTCTACCCTAAAAACAACTCTCGAGGATATTCAACTCTCAACCGTAAATCTTCTATCAATCAAAAAACCAATCAATCAAATCCTCGTCGTCTGTTACTTTTATCCTACTACAAGATACTTAGCATAAGAACAACTCTTTTCATATTAAAAGTTCAGAATTAAGTTATGCCATGAAGATAATAAAGTGGATGATCTGTTACATTTTGGTATCTGATGATATCAAAACTCGAATCATTTGTCAATTCCATAATCTATATTTTCAAATACCCCTGATACTTTCCTCATAACCTTTGCAACATAAAATTATCATCCTCGATTTACAATGCGCAGTACAATCAAACGTCTCAAATTATCTAACCATTCATGATCCAATCATTTTCTAACACCATTACCATAAAGCGTGTTTTTATGCTTAGGTAAGACGATTTATGATCATCTTATTGAAATGAATTAGGTCACTTCTTCATTTGAATAAGGAAATTATAAATCTCTTAATCTATGAATATCTAAATTCTCGTTTACAAGGGAGTTGAACGTCTTTCATTTTGTAATGAAGCTAATTATAAATAAGTAGGCTTAAATATATAACATACGTATAAATAAGTTTCTTATAATCTGTTTGTATAAACAATTCCTTAATCATTATCATTATTACCTTTATTACCTTCATCATCTGTTCATTTCAAAATATGTATCTCACGTGATTAGCAACTCTCTTACAAATTCATAATCATTCCTTGACATCACTCATTCCATGATCTCCATATTCTAAAATTTTTTGTTATATTTCTGCAAAACTAATAACAAGGAACACACAAGAATCTATGCAATGTCAAATGATTTCAATACCACTAGGTATGAAAATTTTGACAAAGACTTGTGATAGCATTCTTATTCGATGTTTACCTTTAAAGGTTAATGAATAACGATTCTTTACGATCATAGTAGCACAGCAGAAGCATGGTAGGCCCATAACCCACAGGTTTCGTAAATAAATGTATTACATCCACCCAGGTTCTATCAGGATCTGAAGAAATTCTATTGGCTGTCATCAAGAGGTGTAGTCTTGAAAATAAGTAGACGTGTGAAAGGAGGTAATTATAATTATGGTGTACAACATAATTATAAATGCATCACACACGTGGACTTGTGACCTTGATTAACCTAACATAAAAATCAAATTCATGCCCAGTACCTACATCTATTCACTATAACTTTCAATTAAATCTCAGGACGAGATTTCTGTAAGGGGTGGAGACTATAACAACCCAAGAATTTTCATCAACCTATTTTACTATGATCACAATTGTACAGGGAAATTTTTCGCTTTATTACATTACTTGCATTGTCAATATCTCAGTATGTCATGTAACTTACATAACTAAAGTAGACGAGCTCACGCAACCTATCTATGGCAATCCTGTCTTCATATATGTCAAGCAAACATCACAATATGTCAAGTCAATATCATCATATCCTTATTACAAAGTACATTATTCCTATAATGTACCATTCACAACGTTATATCAAAACGGGCTTTAAACCGTTATCATATACCTCTAAACCCTAATCTCATGGAAAGATTAACATCTAAAGTGAATGAACAAGATACTAAAGCATATATACAAGTAATATAACATCTCATTTGAAATATAAAATCTCTTCAAGTCAAAGTACAAGTCTCTAAAAGCTCAATGTATAAGTCATTAAGCATGATCTCCAAAAATAGCCGTTTTACCTCCGTTTTCATTCTAATTTCTTCAACATCACTTGTGTACAAGCTACTACACTTAATATACAATGTGTAAACCTTAATTATTCTATTCATAATCTTTCATAAACATTTTTACTTTTAAAACCCTAATACAAAAGTCAGAAACCCTAACCCGAGGAAAATATTAAACCATGACCCGTTTCTCAAATAAGTTTTAATAACTTAATTTATAACATTATCAATCATTTTCAAACATCATTCCATCATCATTTCATCATTCTACTTCAATTACACAAGAAATAAATCCTAGAATCCCTAATTGTACCCTAATTGTGATTTTGACCCGTTTACTCATTTTCAGACCATCTCATTCTCAAGTAAGCAACCAAGAGTCATTATAAACCCATAAAATGAGTTTACAAACCTTTATCCATTATTAACCATCCTTTCTTCAACAATTTACGAGAATTACAAGGCTAGAAAACCCTAAAAGCCTTATATGAACCTTAATTCCAAGCTACGGCTTATTCTTTCAATTTCAACCCATTTTAACTAAAACAGAAACCAAGCGATCAAACTTGCATAGATAATACTTTTATTTAAGCTCAAGGATCTATAATTCCATCATTCCTAATCAAAGATACAAAATATAAATCAAGAAAGGGTCAAAAAACCCAAAACGTGCCCTAATCAAACCTGACCTCATTTCATCAATCTAATAACCTTTTAAAACCCAAACCAATTCTAATATTTGTTAATCCTCCTATATCAGACCTTGGCTACATATATTATACTATCCTTAATCAAGAACATACGAAAATAAAAAGCTTGCAAACTTTGAACCATAGTCGAACTCAAAAACAGCCCGAAACCCCTTCACACCCATCAATTTTAACTCATTTATTTAAACCATTCCAAGTGCACAATTCTTATGTAAACTACTTCCTGAAACCCTTAATCACTTACCACACCTCCTTATACCTTTTCTCGGTCAAAAATCCAAGCCACATGAGTCCCTTTTTTAAACCACACAGCCGCGGCAAAGCAAGGGACAACAACCACATCAAGCTAGCTTTTAGCCTTAGCAACTCCATCTATAGACTTCCACATCACCCTCTAGATGTATCATGTGTCCAAGGATCAGATCATACAGCTCCCTTATCACCAAGGTACCATACACCTATATAATAGAAAGCCATAATACTTTCACTTCATTCTCATCCCCCACTCTCTTATCTCATACCCATTATAGGCAGCAATCCTTTGCTCCCTTATGATCCTAGGATCATTAAAGAAGTCTAAGAAGCGAATCTTTGAAGATTTGAAGCCCCGAGAACAAGATACAATGCGTACGAGTGGAAATACTACCCGAAATGACCCATTTCCACCATTTTTGCTCGTTGAAGCTCAAACCCAAGTTCTAGATATTATACTTCTGCTCCTACACTCTTATAATGTTCATATGATCCTAAATATACTCTTGTTAAAGTTTCATAACTCAATTCCTGCTCATTTTCCATTTTGATCCAAAACTGTACACCCGAAACCCTAATTTTATGTTTTTCTTAAAACTAAATCTTATAATGATTAAATATTGTTTCAATCTATCCTATCATGCTTAACTAATGTTAAAATAACCACTTTATTGATTAATGAATGAATTTGAACTTAAAACCCGCGCGTTTACGTTTTGAAACCCTAATTTGGCCCATTTTTCTTCCTAGCTTAACGAATCGTTATTTTAAAATTGCCTAACGTTAAATCTTCATATTTTAGTTTATTATAACTTATAGATGTCTATTGAAATGTTAAAAGAAGCTTGCATGGCAATTTGGACATATTTTGTAATTATAATCCATGCAAGGGGTATATATCGTAACTTTCGGAAACTTATAACTAAAAGGACTAAAAATGTCATTTTATCAAAGTTATAACTACAGGGGTCTATTATGTCACTTTTCAAAGTACAAGGTTTATTGGTATATCTTTTAAACTTGAAGGACTAAACTCGTAAAAATGCAAACTCCAAGGGCCTATTTGCAATTTTTCAAACCCAGGGTCTAAAATGTAACATTTTGAAAAAGTATAAAATCATGTTTAAAACCTTACAAGACATAACTTTAATTAACGCTTCTCGTGCTTAACATTTCCAAATATTGATTAAAACGCTTAAAACCGATTATATCATATCACAATACTAGGGAGCTTCATATTAAGAGGTTTCATCTTGGTATTACGTTCTGACTGAGTTGTTGGGTTTACGATTTAAAGTGCCCTAGCTCCTCAAACATTTACTGAATGACTTCTAAATTATGATGGCCCGAACGGTGATACAATAATTCCAAACTCTTCAATCAAACTCATAACTCTTAAAACTAAAGTTTAGAGTACAATCTTCCTAAGACTCAACATATTTACTCAGGTTGCGTGACTTGGCTATTTACTATCATTTTGCTATATCAACCTTCCCTGGTTAAGATTGTGATAAGGTCGTGTAGTATACATGATATCATAACACAAGCATGAATGATTGGGTTGGCAAATGATCTAGAGAGAGAAAGTGAAGTATTTCTAGTGAGAGAAAATGCAAATGGAAGCTTTGTGATAAAATAAACAACCAACCCCTTCCCATGGCTAGGAAGGGGTTTATATACATGAGTGTTTATGCCCCAATGGGCTTGATTATGGGCTTACAAGTGGGCTAAAGGCCCGGCCCAATACTTTTAGTCATACGCTTACACTTAGACAACGAGCTATGCTATTCTAGATTATACACGGGGTGACCGAGTCTTTTTCATAATCCTAACAATCTCCCCCTAAGGGAGGTCACCCCAGAAAATGCATTATAAATTCTAGCATTCTACTTCATTGACCTTCTATCTGTAGCTCGAAGTCTTTGATTCTCCAATCTTTGATGTCCTTGTATATTATATAGTGAACTTTGAGATTTGTCCCTTAGGCTTATGCGATCTTTGAGCTTTTCTTTGAGATCATCATCCATCTTAAATCTCTTGATCATCCTTGTTGGGTAGTATTACCTTCATGTGACATTGTGACTTTCGGACCGGCATGCTCACACTTTTCTTGATCATGACATTACTTATCAGAGTGGCAGAAGCTGTTGTTGGAGCCTTTTGTTGTCCAAGGTGTCTTTGATATAAGCACATAAGTGAGGAGCATGGGGCTGTGAATTGACTCTACTGGAACGAGGTATCTCCATTTCCACCATAACTTGATCTTGTAATAAAACAGTTAGCAGTAAAGTGTGTGGACGAATTTGGCTTTGTCATTCGCCCAAGTCTGGTTGGATTGACCTCCGAATCCGTGAGGACCGACCTGTGATTAGGTAGATTCATCTTAGGAAGAATCTCCTTGACAGGATTTCCAGTATAAGTATCAGATCATCTGATGTGTAACCATCAAAATCTCTATACTTGCCTATTCTCTGTATCGAACGTCCTCAAGCAGACAGCACATAAGAGTGAATCGGTTATGCAGCAAACATTACCGATTAAAAGAGAAATTTTGATTTGAAAATCAATTCGATGTGTCATTGAGAAAGTATATGTGACACATCGAGAGTGATTTGATAGCACCAAATCACATTTCAATAGAAACTCATTTGTTTTTTGAAATAATTTCACAATCGAATTGCTAGAAAATCAGATTGTAGAGCACATCGAGAGTTTTCAAAATGATTCGTCAATTCACAACTAACCTGGAACAAGTTTGATTCACAAAGAATCGCACCAGAAAATCATTGCTTTCATTTGGACACAAGTTTAACCATAGGGATCTCACAAGTCACCTACCGCAGAGCATGCTTAATGTTGGCTCTAGAAGGATTTCCATCTTCAAAATTGATAGTATATTCGACGCGCGAGTTCTGGCATACCACGAGATAATGCGAAGGACATCTTAAAAACTTTACTTGTTGTTCACAGTGTGTGAGAAACAAGCCACAAAATGGATAAGTGTCCTAACGGACTTTTGATATCTACAAGGCTCTAGACTCATAGTGCAATTTTGTTTTAGTGGTCGGGAGGCAGAGCGGACTCCACCTTTTCAATGTCGTCTACTCGAGTGAGAAAGACGATAGAATGTATTGATCTCCATAAGAAGTGAAACCAAGAATCCTTTGAGGATCTTGTATAGCTAGGGAGTGGTTGTGCAGCGTATCACTGGGTCCAATGATACTTGTGCTTCAATTCAGCATCAACCAAGTGATTTCATACCCATAAGTATTCGACCCCGGTATTCTACCTAATGTTTAAGTGGGCTGCTTTCTTTTCACCCTTAATCTTAACATTTCTTTTCATTCTTCAACCCCTTAGTGCTACCGAACTTCAGAACTAGAACCTTGTAGGTTTATTCAATGTACTAGCTCTATCTCACTCAGTCCGCACTATTCCCTTATTCTCACATTACTCCTTTTGTAATCATACCTAAGGACTTCTATACTAACTAGTGGACTGTCCCTGGGTAGATCCCTCCGGCTCTGGCAGGATCATGGGAACAAGTACCTAACCATACCATCCTTATAACTCCTATAAAGTAAATACGGGGTCGGTCTTTTGGTACTGTTCTTTTCGCCATCATATACCATTCGCTCCCCCTTAATACGTGCATCGATTATTCGAAAAAGTTTAGCACATATGGAGGAGCCTACACTTGAGTTGAAAAAAAATACCTTTTATATCAGATTTTCATAATTAAATCACATTTTCTCCCCCGAGCAAAAATTTCAAATCCGTTGAGATTTTGGGTCTCAATTGATTTAAGTTAGGAAAATTTGGGAGAAAGTGTGTCAGGTTTATGTTATCCGAGTGTGAAGCACATAGTTACTTATGATACAAGCCTAAGTTATGGTTTTAGTCATTACATAATGTACATATTACAACAACATATAATCTAGACTACCCCTTATTCGGTTCTCTTTAGTAACCGGTAGTCGCCTTCTCGGATCCGTCCACCCACAAAGCTCTCCAGATTCCGAAAGATACGTCTTGTCTTTAGTCGTTTCTGGATAGCGAACATGAAGTCCTTGCTTCTGTCAACATCTTTCTTTGTCCAAAATCTGGCGTTCATCCCTGGATTAGTCCTGTTGATCCGGAATTCCTTGACTCGATAGTCCAATGCTTCATCAATCTGTTGCAGAGTGCCATCACTGAACTTGTGTATTTCATTGAACCTCATGATCATCTGAACCCCGTATCTATCTCTAAAAATGACTGCCCTTGGAGAGTCTATGACGGTGAAATCATGCTTGAACTCAAATCCAGTGGCCTCCCATCGAGGTTTGGTGAGGTTTAGCTGCGTCTGGTAACTCTCAATTCCCAGTTGGAAGTCTTCTACACGTTGTCTGATAACCAAGTTTCTGGTCCATAGGTTGACAGCGGTAGTTAGAATCTTTTTGTCTTCGGGTGATAGGTGGTTCAAGTGACCTTGAAGATTTAACAAGTACAGATCTTCAAAGTCACTAGGGTACATGTATTTGAAGTCCCTTTCTGCTATGACGTATTCTTTGAGATCAGCTCGACGAAGGACTATTTTCTTCATGTAGTTGTACCCATACATTGAAAAGACTTCGATTCGGACGACACTTAAGATACGCATATGAGTCCTTACTGCTCGGCGGTCTCCTTCAGATGAGAATCGGTCAATGTAGAATCGTTGTCTTTGAAACCACCAGTGAGAGATACCATACATAGCTGCGATGTCATACTTGCATTCCTCTTCAATCCAGAACTGATCAGGCACGAGTTGCTCCAAGCCGACATCAGGATAATATGCCGCCTTCATCTTTGAGATTGACAAGGCCGGTCTGCCAACCTTGCGACCATATCGTAGATACTCCAGGTCTTTGTTGAAGAAGAAGTCTGGTTGAATGGTTACATGGCCTGGTTCACCACCCAGTGGAAGTGGCTTACTGACGTTGTACCTGAGGATTGTATCATCCACTTGATCGGTGAGAAGTTTGTGGCACTCTTCCATTTGGAATTGGAGATGAATCACGTCAGGATGAAACACTTTGACGATTTCGAATGCAGGGCCTTCCAGGTCTCGAAGTGTCAGGTGAGTGATTCCTTGTCGTTTGCAGTACCAATCCATAAATATCGCCATATCCCCGGTTTGAGCAAGTAGAGAGTTCTCCTGTGGAGGTGCATATGTGACTTTATGGAGCAGAGCCCAGTGTTTGTTGGCATAGTCTGATCAAATGATGGAATAGTCCAAGAGGTTTTGGAGTGGTCGGTCTGTCTTCAGTAAGAGGTTTCCACCAACTCTGCCTCAAGTTGACTGTAGGAATATGATCACGTCCTACCTCTTCACTACTAGAATATGCTTGTTCATCTGCAGTGGTTTCATCATCTTAATCTAAAGATCATCAGGAAATCATTGTGATTTGGGGGCTTAATCTGGGTGGTCAGTCGTTGTCCAAGTGAGTATTAAGCTGAACCAGCTTGTCTTTGAGGACTTGGGGCCGCGGTGTTTGTTGAATGACCTCCCTGATGAGTGGATGAGGACGGAGGTGGTAGAGGAGGAGCTTGAGCAGAATCGGAGGCTCCGGTTATGCCAGAAGCCCCTGATACGCCTGACGGTGGTAGAGGAGGAGGTGGTGGTAAAGGTGGCGACCCAGGCGGAGTCTTTGGAGAATCTTACTTACTTTTCTTCTTAGTTTCCTCCTGATCCTTATCTACATCAAAGTCCTCACTTTCATCACGACGGATGGAGTCCTGCAGTGCTTCATATGCTACTTGGTGGTTAGCATGTCCCTTGTCATAGTTCTCCTCCAACATGCGTTGGAGCAGAATTTCCTTCATGACAGACGTAGGGAGGTCCTTGAAGCGAGCACGAAGAGGAGCTCTCATTGCATGCTTTACTGATGAGATAACCACATCCTTAACTGATTCATTAATCTTCGGTCAATCTCCTGCTATGAATCCAATAAATCCAACCGTCTGCTCTCTGAATCATTTTGGGAAGAAACCCCAAAAAAAAAAAAAAAACTCATGTTTCTCAACTTATTGATCCATGATCCCTGCTTGTCTAGACGTGTTTCCAGAGCTTGATTTTCTTCCACTAGATTCACGATAAACTCTTCAAGTTCACCCATACGCTTGATGATGATGGGATCTGACGGACCTTGTTATGGTTGAGGTGGTAGTGGAAGAGTTGTTGTTGTTGTTGCTGCAGTTGTGGTTGTGGTGGTTGGCAATGGCCAATGAACATTGGGAGAATCGGGTCTAGGCACGGGACCGATCACCGGTGACGTCATAGGAGGGATGACAGAGGTGTCTTGCTGAATAGTGACAGACACCATTGATTCAGCTTCGGTGTCTGCCGTTGTCTTCTCATTGTCAGCCTCAGACGGTTTGTCATTCAAGAATTGATCACCAAAGCTAAAGTCTTTGGCGAGATGTTGTAGAGAAGACAACGTCCCTGTAGAGCTGACAGGTTCTTCTGGTATCACCTGTTCATCAACCGTTAGCTTCAGATTCTCCTGTACATCAGGGTATGCCGCGGCTGTGAACCCTTCATCCATATGCTCAGGTTGTGGTTGACTGGAGGGATCAGTGATCTCAACATCCGAGTGTTCAAGGTTTGGTCCAGCGAGAACACTAGGAGTTGGTAAAGGTTGAGATTCAGCAACATCATCAGGGTTTGGTCCAGCCTGGCCTTCATCTAGTTTACCAGGGTCTGGTCCAGCCTGGCCTTCGTCTTGAGCCCCACTTCTAACCACTGAAGGCATTTCTTCATCAGACTCCGTGTCACTGCCATATAATCCAAGTTCAGCATAAAGGGAGGAAGACTCTTCATGGCCCGCTGGTTCAGATGGTACGGGAGTATGTCTCTGAAAGATATACTGTTCAGTCGGGCTCTTTTTCTTAGTAGTCTGAAGGTGTAGAAGAACTTGAGCAGCTTGTTCTTCACCTACTTTCTCTTTCCCCTTTCCCGGCACCTCTGGCAGTGGTTAGGTTTCCAGTATCAGTTTCCCTGAATACCACAGGGGATCAGAGGACCCTTCGAGTTGGTAGGAATCCCGGGGTTAGGCTCTTCTTTTAGAACCATTTTGCAGTATCGCCTCCTCTGTGTCTTCAAGGCTGGGTTTAGCAGCAGGAACCCCTTCATCAACGAATTCATCTACCAACTGCTTAGAACTCTTAACAGTTCTCTTCTTAACCACTTTCCCCGCCTTAGCACGTTTGGCTAGTGGTGGGGCCTCCGACGACTCTGACACCGGCTTGCGCTTCTTCTCCTGAGGTTTGGCCGGTGCTGGTTTAGGCTTCTTGGATGCAGCTTTGGGTTCGGTAGGCTTTGATTGCTTGGTTGGTTTTGGTTTGGTTTGTTTTGCTGGCTTTGCTGGCTTGGGTGCTGGAGAATCAGGATCACTCACTTCTTCACCCGCGAGGTATCGTTGATGCTTTGCAACTTTTTCCAAATAAGCATCATAATAATCAACTCCTCGAATGACATCATTGATGAGTTCATTCGGTATAGTCATCCTGAAGACTTCCCGTTTGGTCCCCTTAGTGCCGAACTTGAGATTACCTAGTACAGGTTCCTCAGTAAGCAGATGGAGTGGGGACTCAAGTCTTGGGTGGAAGTTGTGTAGCCGTTGCAAGTGAAATATTATCAACTTAGTGAACCGGATACTTGGGATCAGAATGATAGTCGCTTTCTTCTTTCCTTGAGCTTGCTGTGCCAGATTCCTCTTGTCTTCTGTGAAATTGTGGATAGACTGAGTAAATTCTTCCCACATCCTTTCAGCATAATCAATGTGAGCTCGATTAACAACACCCCAGAGGATCTGTAGCACTGGGGCTCTTGGTCTTTCAAATCCTGAAGTCTTTCCCGTAAGGCACAGATTGATGATTGTTGTGAGTGCCCTCCATG
This sequence comes from Tanacetum coccineum, assembly GCA_026074375.1. NCBI lineage: Eukaryota > Viridiplantae > Streptophyta > Magnoliopsida > Asterales > Asteraceae > Tanacetum > Tanacetum coccineum. Next base: position 23,599 of record BQNB010094449.1, read on the forward strand.
GTTGGAACATGTCGTTAGTGGTGACATTTGACAAGTTTATGACTTCTCTTGGATAACCCAACTCATTGACAAACTTGATCAGCGTATCAGGAGTCGGAGGAGGAGAAAAAGCCCGGTTTTTATCGACTGGCGTGATCTGAAGAGCGTCTCTGAGTGTGTCTTGAGTGAGATCAAACCATTGCTCGTCCAGTTGACACTTATAACTCCCAGCTTTACTGTCAAAACAAATAGTATCCCAGAATTGTTGAATATAGATAGCCGGTATTGTTGATGACGCTGTAAAAGCTCTGAAGAAATTTGTTTGCTTGAGAATATCCATAGCAATCTTGAAAATTAGGCTGGGTTGAGATTTTTCTTCATTCAGATAGCAGTTGCTTTTCCCAATTGGCACCCATCGAATGCGTGGTAAGATCTGTTCATCTGTACGGACGGGTGGTGCCATTGCGGGTGCATGTTCAGCATCAGCCATTGTATCTGCACAGTTACAATCACAGAGGAAATAACATGCAGATAGATCTTGTTAGATGTAAACTGATGCACGGATGTTAAGCACGTATGCACAAGATCCAAGAGAACGGACTCTTAGATCGTGTTATGATGTAAATCAGTGAGTTTGGCCAACTCTTGAATCAACGGATGTTAATTCATCAAAGAGAGGACAAGACACACCGAATTAACCACAAGATTCAATGGCAATTAACAAACCATGCAGGATACAGGCAATGGATAAGACACTCTAATCAAACAACAATCTTCAACAACTTCAAGACCAAAACGCAATGATATTTGAATAATACATACTCAAAACGCAATGAGTCAAAACGCAGTCACAATCAAAACGCAATGAGTCAAAACGCAGTCATAATCAAAACGCAGACATCAAAACGCATCCATCAAAACGCAGTGGTTATAATATTAAATTAGTCAAAACGCAGCCAATTTTAAAAAATTTGAAAAGGTGGCTTTACTATTTTAATATTAAAAAATTTCTTCTAATCAAAACGCAACAAGTTGCGTTTTGAACCTGTACGTTATCAAATACTCAAATCGCAACATAACATGTAATCAAAACGCAACAACATAAAAAACGCAATCATGACAGGGGGAGGGGTAAGACCAAGGGGGAACGGGGCAAGGGGCGGCCGGGGGGGTGGAGTCGGGAGGGGTAGGGGTAGCGGGGGGGGGGGGTTGGCAAGAGGGAGCGCGAGGAGGCGAAGGAGGGGAGGGGGGTGGGCGGGTGTGGGGATGGGGGGGAACTTCAAAACGCAATCACGATACTATCTATCAAAACGCAATCTGAAATCATAGAATCAAAACGCAATCTAGAGTAAGAGTCCAAAACGCAACATGAATTCTATCTGAAAACGCAACCATAACCACTTTCATATCAAAACGCAATCAAGAAATACCTCAAAACGCAACCAAGAACATTTCTAACCCAAAACGCAACATGAATATGGACTCAAAACGCAATCAAGAACAAATATCAAAACGCAACATGAACCTCATGAGACGCAGATTTAACCTTTCATTTTAATGCAATCCTAAGCCACAATTCTTCTAACATTTACATCATATAACTATTGCACGCTAAAACCACACCATTATTGCATCTTAAACGCTTCATACGCATAGCATTTGACTTAAAAGGTCAACCTATTTATCGAAATTCACAAGCAACCTAATGAAGCGATTGAGGAAACATTTTATTCATCTATCAAGCATTATCCATACGATCTAACTAAAACCCAGCATAATAAACATAACACGAGTTACTAACCGCTGTTTTGATTGACAATTCGCACGAAAGATCTACAAGTGAAGACATATGGTGAGATTAATGCCAAGTTATTGAAAGATAAGTGTGTTTAAATGTTAAACAATCTTAAACTAACATTACCTACACAAGGAATCACACAAACAATCACATAATTGGCAAAACGCAATGTAGATAATGAGAGAAAAAGAAAAAGAGCTTGATTGAGTTTTGACAAGTTTGACTTGGTCAAAACGCAACCCACATTTATACCTATTTTCAATTTTCAGATAATGACACATATGGCCCCTCTCCTTTTTCCTTTTGGGTAAATACCAACTATTGGCAGAATTGGCCCCTCTCTTTTCTTTTAGGGTTAACTTAGCAACTATTGGAATAATTTATCTTGGGAAAGTGACACAATTGGTCCTTCACATTTAATGAGCCTAGGATACAATTAGCAAATAGCAAATAAGACCCTAGACATGCATGTAATTGACACATTTGGACCGTTTTAAGTTAACACTAGTTTAACTCCCCCTTAAACCATAACCCCGTTAGCAACAAATTTGAAAACTCTCCCCCTCAATCAATGACCCGTGTTCTATTTAAAGAGCTGTAGTTGTTGATTGAGTGTCAAATTTTTGAAAATCCAAGTCCGATTGATTGTCAAAAACAACAGTAAGCCACCACGTGAAATCCAAATAATTTTCTGAAGAATCATAGACGGAAAATTATGAGGATAAAAGAAGACTTCTCTTCT
>BQNB010094450.1:0-26117 GCA_026074375.1 Tanacetum coccineum
TACTTAAAAAGTACAGGAACACTTGCAGATAGGGTTAATAATATTTATAGGTTATTAGATATGTTTTGGGAATAGTTGGGACTAATCACTACAACTTCGATATCCTAACTCCTATACGATTTAGATGGGAATTATAGGATAGACTGCATATGCACATTCAAGTCTATCGACCTTAGAAACCGCTAATGAAACCATAGTTTAACATTGCACAGGAATACCTTGTCATAGCAATAGTAATGAAATAACTAGGCTAGCATGTTTTCTCTCTTGATATCTTCAAAGCTTTTAATTTCCTACATTTACTTTATTGTTATTTATTAACTTTACTTCAAATCAAACAAAAACTATTTTCAAACAATGACAATTTCAAATTAAGACTAATAACTATTTAGCTCTTGGGACGACCTCGGATTTACCATAACTACACTACTCACGATCAAGTTCTCTGCCCGTTAGTACGTTTGTAAGGTGAAACGAGTTTTATAAATTTAAAACTTGGTAAATATATATTTAAAAGAAAATACGCATCACAAGACAAGCTAAGGAACAAGCTCAAGACCTAAAGTCTATGATCACTACATCAATTCACAAGTTAATGATTGAAGTTAAAGACTACGCATAGTATGCTAAGTTTAAATTTTTGTAAATTGGAGTGACCTCCCTTAGGGGGAGATTGTTAAAAACACAAAAAGTATTGGTCACTTTCAATAATAGTTAGTCAAAGCCCGTAGTTAGTCCAATATATGATTTATAATCTAATAGGGCCAAAAGGCTCATGGAAAGCCCACAAAGCCCTTCCATGGTCGGCCATAGGTACTATATAAACACCTCTCCATGTCTTGGAGAGGTTGGTTTGGTTGGTTGTATTCTCATTTCACATTTAATGCATTTTCTTTCTTTTACTTTCTCTCACTAGGAATACATCCTTCCTTCCACTTTCTTTCTTTAGTTCTTGCTTGATATTAAAGATTACATAGTTCTTTCAACCACACTTTGAATTCCAGCGCACTTTAACAATTGGAATCTTACTACGTTTTAAAGTCTTAACCTCACGGTCCATAACCTCTACTGGTTCTTTGACAAAATGAAGAGTTTTGTCGATCTTGATCTCATCCAATGGCACATGCAAATTAGCATCCGCCAAACACTTTTTCAAATTTGACACATGGAATGTGTCATGCACCTCACTCAATTCCTATCATAATAAAATTATATTATCCCACATGTCTAAAATAAGCGGGAAATTTAAAGCTTATGAAATATAAGTCGAAATCAAAATGATCCAAAAAACTGTTCTTTACTTTTACTTTGGTGTTTTAAATTTGATCTTTGACATATTAAGAGGATATTATATGAATTTATCTTTGATGTTGTGTAGAATTGAAAACAGTTTAACTCGTTTATCCTTTGTTTACAAAACATGACAAATTGGTACGATCTTACGATCTTGATCTTGTAAAGAAAAAATGATCTTAGGTGGGATCGCGATCTTGACAGCTCTTGATTGTAACCATTCATGATGTTCTTGTAGAGTATGTATCTATATTATGATAGTTGGTGTTCTGGAGTCCTACTAATTCTAGGGGATAGGCTACTTGAGTGTCCTTTGCTTTTAGCTTTGGACAGTTACAAAAAGATAGTAACCAATGTTAAGTATAAGACTTATTAAAAATATAATACTTTTATCCTTTATGATTACGTGTGTTCTTCTTTTGCACTTGAGGAAATGAGATTAGATCACTTGTTAAATAGGATTAAACAAGTTAAAGATCAAGGAAAGATATAGAATAAGAAAGAGGATTTAGAACAGAAGAAACTGTGTGCAAAAAGGTGTAGAAATGGTTTGGGAATAGTCCACTATTTATAGGCAAGCTGAGGAACGTCTAAAACCTAGCCAGTCCCAGATATATTGGGGAACGACACACCTATCAAGGGACCGTCTGGCGTAGGACGCTCCTTTTCTTGTCTTTTAGTGAGGTTTGGGGAAGTGTTTTTCTGGTTTATGTGGTATCTTTTTAGAGGGGAAACCATATTTCAAATTTGTATATTTAATAAACCATATCTTTTAATTACAAAAATATTTTGTCTAATTTATCTTTGTAAATTTTCTTGTCAAATTTATAAAAATGTTAGGTTTGTAACAAAAACTTATTTCCTTGATCATTATACAAGTTTAATACTTATTTGTACACACCTTACGTGATTTACGTCGAAATGGAAATGTATGACTAATAACTTGTATACGTTTATTTTGAACGTATAATGTTTTTACATATTGTCATTATCAAAACGTAGAGAGTGCGAAAAATATTAATAACAATTTTTAGCATTATTTTGCTTAAACAGTTCTTTTGGAAAATCAAAATTATTTTTGACAAAGTTTCTACAGGAGGAAACTACTGCGTAGTTGCATAGTGTGAGCTACGCCGTAGTTAAGTGACCTTGACAAACCTTTAATACTGGAAGACCAGCTACGACGTAGCCTGAGTACCCTACTATGCCGTAGTTACAGACTGCAACTATGCTTCTAAAGCTTTCACTTAACCATGAGCTGAGGTGTCATCATATCTTTATCCATTCGTTGTAGCAACATGCAAAAATGGTAAAGAACACACAAAACCAAACAAAATATAGAAATGAAATAAAACAAACTAAAAAGATATGAGTCGGGTTGTCTCCCGACAAGCACTTTTGTTTATTACTGAGTCTTTAAGTTAGACTCAAACCAAGTCTACGTCGTTCTTTGGACACTTCCGGCGATCTCCATTTCCTTCCTTATCATTCTCTTGAACCTTGACCCGGTTACCCTACCAAGGGGTAGCTCATCTTTCAACATCTTCTTGACACACACAAAGCTTTTCCCATTATCAAATGAATATCGTTTTACTTCGAATGAGTCCACACTTAACTCAGGAGGATCATAATATGTTCCATCCATATCGCTTTCCCTTTGCTCTTCTTCTTCAAATCCTTCATCATACCATTACTCTACTGTTCCTCCACAAACTTGCTTACATTTTTCCTAAATGTCATCCAATATTACCCTTTCTTCCCAATCATTAGTTCGTATGATAGTGTTATCCGTTTGCCAATTATGTGACCTTATTTTTGTACCTTTTTTCAAGAGATAGATAGATAGAGTGTCTCGGTTCTTGAGTATGGTCATTTCTTATACACAAAGAGTTTGATACTGATGTAGCGACAGCAAAGCCGCTCTCATCGGCCGGACTCTACCATTTGTTGAGCACAACATATAGAGTCTTCATAAGATATTTATTGATCACGCCTTCGTCGTCCTCTCTCAATAAAAATCAGTCAGTTATGCCGAATTTGACCTTCACATGTTCGAATGAAATGTCCGCGGGTCGGGTTTATTCGACTTCTTGAGTTAAAGTCAAGAAAATAAAGTTTATTTTCGAAGGTAGATCCTCATGATGGTCCGATTTAGCCTCTTTAAGGGAAGCTACGACGTAGTTCCCCTCTTTGGGTTGTGTCGTAGTTAATTGTGAGGTGCTTCCTTTTGTTTGCCCATGATAATAGTTTAGGTGTTTATTATTTTGAACAAACCATTTGTTGTATCTCCTTTCTCGGGTTGTGTCATCTATTTTACTTTTCCCATACCTTAACTGAAGATAATCAGAAATACCATATCTTCATCCTTGATGTCCCGCCTCTCATTATCATAATAACAATACCACTACTTGAGTACACCGTGCTCGTCCCTTCCAGAGATTGAATCTCCTCCATTGCAATCTTTTAAATTTGGGTCACAAGTACGTCAAAATCTACTCAGGTCTTCACCCATTACCCATATAGGCTTACAAGAATGCAATTTCCAAGTTACTGTTCCTGGTTCAGCTATTTTTGTCTTTCCTTTGTACCATGTGAATGGTTTTCGCACATCATCATAACAAACATAGGTATCTTCTTGCACTCATTAGTATCATACAGGTGATTATATTTTTCAAATTCCAAGAACAAGGGGGAGTCATATGAGAATAGATCTTCACCTATTTCTAGAGGATTAAATGATTCTTCCTCTTGGATAGAATTAGCCATGCAAACTTTTTTAGTTGGGTGATGCACATTTCCATTCATATCAAATAGAATCCTATCCTCCTATATTCCTAACAAAATTTCCCTATGGAAAACATTTATTCGAGCATAATTAGTAGCTAGGAATGGTCTACCTAATATCATAATCTCATTAGGATCTCCTAGCATATCCATAACCATAAAACCAGATGGAAACACGAACTTATTGATTTTTACAAGAAACTATTCCCACATGAGCTTTTTTCAACATATCAGCTATTCCCACTAACATTGTTGTTTTCTTGAGATTAGTTAGTTTTAGATTTTTGAACATCGAGTATGGCATGATATTAACACTAGCACCTAAGTTTGCCAATGCATACACATTTAAGCTACCAATAGTACATGGGAGAGTAAAACTCCATGGATTTAACTCCTTTGGTGGTAGTTGGCATGGCAAAACTCTTGATGACCCTTCATTCTCTTTCATAGAAACCTACACATCACAATCAGAAATAAAAGTTACTTCGTGGAGCTCATTAGTTTCATTAGAACAAGCTCCAACACTCTGAGCGTCATTGTCAGCAGATATTGCTTTGTAATGACCAATTAGGGTAGATGAGCTAGACGCCTCTTTAGCAACCTTTACTAGGAAATTCTTTGTCAATTGCTCATTCTGTGCTTCCAAGTTCTTAAATGTGGCAAATTTAGTTCCCTTATGTTCTATATTCGTGTTCTCACTTCCTTCTGTTTTTTAAAGCTTTTTCATCCAATTTTAGTCTTAATCCTTCTCCTAGTTGATTCCTCAATGTGTTTGTTGATGAGCTCCTCAAGGCTTGGTTTCTTTTCACCAAATAGTAGGCGATTCTACATACATGCATAGTATCATGGTGGACCTACGCGGTACCTAGATCGGTTTCCACCATTGTTTGGAAAAGATCTTCCAAGCTCACCATACTTAACTTCCTCAACTCCTTTAACTTCTTCGTTGAGCGGGCATTCCTTGTCAAGATGTGTTCCTCCACAAAGTCTTTGGGGTTTTTTTTGGCGGTTTTTTTTTTTGGTGGGGGGTTTGGGGGGTTTTTTTGGGGGGGGGGGGGGGGTGGTGGTTTTGGGTTTTATTTGCAACCAACCTAGATATCATGCATATTTTCTTTCAGCTTCTTCATGTCTCTTCCAAGACTATCCAGTTTGCTTGTGATATTAGCAATTCTATCCAAGCTACCACTGCTTGTTCTCCTAGACCCGTCATGTCATCTCTGTGAATGATCTGCCATAGTTTGAATTCACTCCAAAGCTTGGTTGGTGTCATGCCAGGGATCGGCCCTTAGGAATCAAGAATTTGGCGGGTCATGGTGTCCATCCCTTTATAGAAGATGTTAACTTTCTATTGGTTGTTTAGATTGTGTGTTGGACACTTGTAGAGGAGGTCACTGTACCTTTCCTAAGTTTGGTACAACATTTCATCACCTTCTTGCTTGAAGTTATGAATATCTTCAAGTTGTTTGGCGGTCTTGGAAGGTGGACAATACCTTTAGATGAAATCTTTCTTGAGCAAATCCCAAGTGTTGATTGTCCCTGATGGTATCTTGTCGATCCACCTCTTAATAGCTACAATGAGTGTGATAGGGAATACACACAACATGATTGCATCATAAGAAACTCCTAGGATGTTGAATAGACTGAGAATATTAGCCTCGGTTTTAGTAAAGTGATGGTTATTATATATTCTCGAGCTTTGTATAGAAAAACACTAGTTTACGGGAATTATTTTAAGTAATTGGGCCTAGGTGTCGGGCTTAAAGCCCATTTGTTTTATTAGTTTCGGCCCAACAAGGCCTAACCGAAACCCACAAGGGTCCAACTCCCTTGTACTATAAATACTATCCTCCTCCTGCATGTTAGGAGGGTGTTGGTTACTCATTTCTTCACATAGTAATCTTCCATTTTTCTTTCTTTTACTTTCTCTCTCTAAAACCTCTTTCTCTCTAGAAATATATGTATGTCGTATGTTTTGATGTGGTATGATAGGTTAACATATGATATAAAGAGCCTAGGAATAATTGTGTGATTGTTGTGTGTGTTTAACTTGCAAAAAATCTAAGAATCTAAATTTTTTTCATTTAAAATCTTTAAAAAAAGTGGCAAGATTTTTGATTTTAAAAATGATAAAATTTATGTTTTTATGTTAGATTTACCTTAGAAATAGTGAGTTTTGTAAAACATTTCATGAAAAAGGTTAAAAATTATGTTTTTAAGTGTTTTTGTGATTTAAGCTCGTGTGCATTTTTTTGAGAAACCTGCGATTTGGCATAAGAATCCTGCGATTTGAGCTCTTTTGTACCTGCGATTTAGCAGTTTTTAAATTGTGCGATTTGGCTTCATGACATGCAATTTGTCCTACTTTGACGAGTCAACTTACGCAGTTTGACACAACCATTTAGCAATTTGACTTAGTCAATTCCTGCATTTTGACCTCTCCTTTACACAGTTTGACTTAGTCAATTCCTACAATTTGTCCTATCATTTAGACCATTTGACTTGGTCAATTCTTGCATTTTGAATTGTCATCATACGAAGTTTGACTTAGTCAATTTACGCAATTTAACCTAAACAATAACAAACACTTAATTATCAACAACAAAAACACAATTCAAGAACACCTAAACAACATCACAATCAAACAAAAATCACATTAATCATTAAAATGATCCTAGTATATCATTTTACATCACTTTTGCAATGTCGACTCAACAAGACATTTATGCTGCTGGTTCCGAAAACCGTCCACCTATGCTCAACAAAGATAACTATCTTCCATGGTCTTCTCATCTTCTTCGTTATACAAAGAGGAAACCAAATGGAAATCTAATATACAACTCCATTATGCATGGTCCATATGTCAGAGTAATGAGCAGATTGATGATGAACTTATTAACAAAGAAGTAAAGCAAATGGAAGTTGATGATCAAGCCATTTAGATTATTCTCATGGGTCTTCCTGAAGACATCTATGCTACTGTTGATAGTTGTGAAACTACTCAGGAAATCTGGTTACGGGTTCAGCAAATGATGAAAGGTTTTAATATTAGGATACAAGACAAAAAGGCTAAGTTTTTTAATGAATGGGAAAGGTTTACTTCTACTGATGGGGAATTGATTGAGTCTTATTATCATCGTTTCTTAAAGTTAATGAATGATTTCAAAATACAAAAGCAATCTCAAGTTCCTAAACAACCTACAACCAGAATGGAGACAACATGTTACCATTGTTCACCAAACAAAGGATTTGCATGAAGTAGATTACACTCAGTTGTATGATTTCTTGAAATACAATCAGGTGGAGGTAAATGAACTGATGGTAGAACAACTTGCAAGAGCACATGATCCTTTGGCACTAATGGAAAATTCCAATAACCCTTACAACTATCTAGTGTTTCACCAAGATTAACCATCATAGATTACCTACATGCAACAACCACTACCCAACAACAACTATATCCCACAACCATCATTCAACCATAACTACATGCAACAACCAATATTAAATCCCAAAGACATTACAGATCCCACAACTGCAATAAACATGGAACTTGTACTAATGGCTAAGGCATTCAAACTCAACTATTGCACATCAACCAACAATAATTAAATAATTTCATCCAACCCACGTAACAAGCGAATTGCTCAACCGGGTATGAATTTGGGTCAAGACAGACGGATGCATATGATTAAAGGTAATGGTAGGAATCAGAATGAGTATGATGCAGTACAGAATACCAGGAATCAGGTTGTTCAGAATGCAGTTCAGAATTCAGGTATTCAGAATGTTAGAAATCAGAATGGGCTTATTGTTGTTCTGGGGATTGCTTATCAGAATGTAAATCAAAATGGGAATGGTAATGTTGTAGTAGCACGGGCTGAAGGTAATGGTAATGGGAACAATGAAAATCAGGTAAGGTGTTACAACTGCAGAGGAATAGGTCATCTTGCTAGGAACTGCATAGTCAGACCAAGGAGAAGGGATGCTGCTTATCTTCAGACTCGGTTGCTAATTACTCAAAAGGAAGAAATAAGGATTCAACTACAAGCTGAGGAATTTGATTTGATGGCTGCTACAGGGGATCTTGATGAGATTAAGGAAGTCAATGCAAACTGCATTTTGATGGCTAATTTGCAGCAAGCATCGATATCGGGTACTCCTGACTGACAAAGCTCCCATCTATGACTCATATGGATCAGTGAGGTACACTATTTCAAAAAAAATTATGATAATGATATATTCAATATGTGATGATGTGTCATTTTATACACATTTTCAGGGCCATTTAACCCCCTAAGTCATGCAAATATGCCCAGATTATGTGCTTATATTTGTTTCTTCAGGTTTTAGCATTTTTGGATTGAGGCATTTGGAGGAAATACACATGACTTGGGCTCATTTAGAGAAGAAGTGGACAAGATTACGACTCTACACCAAGAATCATGAAGAATTGTGCATACAGAGCGTGGAGACGGCGTCGCCATCATAAAGCGACGGCGTCAGGATCTTCATCGTGACGGCGTCAGAGATCTAGCGATGGCGTCAGGACGTGGCCGACTTAAAGAGGATCTAGAATCATCCACGTGGCGACGGCGTCACGACTTCAAAGCGACGCCGTCGCACCGTTTTTACTATATATACAAAACCGATTTTAGGGTTTTAAGTGTGTAACTTTGTATAACTTTTGGGAGACGAACCCTAGTCATTCTAGCAGCTTTTTAGGTCATTTTTAGGGCCTCAAAACCCTATTGTAACTACCTTCAATCCATGTTTTAATCAAGTAAGATTATTTATCATTAATCATTCAATATGTCTATGTGTTGTTTGATTGATTTATGTTCTTGCTTTCTTTATAACATGCTAGGCTAAACCCTCCTTTGTATTTACTTATGATTGCATGAAACTTAGGTTGTAGATCCTTTTAATGTTGCTTCTTGTTGATGGATGTGCGTGTTAGGCTCTAGAAAACTAGCCATAAGATATTAAATTGGCATAGACGTCTAGGGAAACACGAGTGTGTAGAAAGGATACCATCGGTAACAGTCTTCATACTACCTTACCCCTAATATGGTTGATCCCTCTTAAGATATTTCACATGCATTTAATATACTCTTAGGGGCCTTGTAATAGTCTTCATACTACCTTACTTGTGCGTTGCCTTAACGGAATATTAAATAGATGGTGGGTTCGTGTAATTCGTTCATGACTTAGGAAATACTTACACAGATCATCACAAGTGTGACAAAGCAACAGATTTAGGAGAAGCAATCTGAGGAGTAGTGCATGATTAGGTAAATACATCTTTTTATCATAAAGTTATCACCAGTAGTTTAGATTATATTTAGTTAAATTATCTACAACAAACTAACCTCTCAAAACCATGATATTTACTTGCTTTCTTAAAAATGTAAAAACACAAAAAAAATCTACCCTCAACCTCTTAGAATTTTGTTAGACCGTGTTCGAGCCTTCCCAACCTATTCTCCTAGAGAACGATAACAACCCCCGAGTCTTGGCTTACTACACAACAACAATTAGGTACACTGCCTAGGGGATTGTAAAGCTTCCTGTGAAGTCTTCACAACCTCCACATCAAGTTTTTGGCGTCGCTGCATGGGGAATAGTTAGGTTTCTATCATTGTTTAACTTAGTTCTACTGGCTTGATTCCTATCAAGTGAGAATTTTAATTCCAGTACATTAGCTTTCTCGTAGTCTATCTTTTCTTTGTGTTATTTGTTTCGTAGTCCATTCTCGTCAACCACCATGGGAGACGCGAATCATGTCCGTACTCTTGGAGATTACTCCAAACCTAGCCATGAAGGCTACAGGAATACCATTGAGCTTCTCGTAGGGAACAATGTGGTACCTCTTCGATCTGACACCATCTGGTTGGTGCAAAACGGATGCTCATTCCACGGACTTCAGTCCGAGGATCCAAACCAACACCTCAAGGATTTCTTAAAACTTGTGGACTCACTTGATCTTGACGGTGAAAACAAGGAAAGAACACGCTTGCGTTTATTTCAATTTTCCCTTCGCGATCAAGCTAGCAACTGGCTTGAACGTTTTCCAGTAGGATCCATCACCACATGGGAGGATCTTACTACTCGTTTACTTGCTTAATTATTTCCACCGGGAAGGATTGCAAAACTTCGCAACGATATCATGATGTTCCAACAGCATCAAGGAGAATCTCTCTCAGAAGCATGGACTCGTTTCAAGGACTTACTCCAAAAATTCCCTCATTATGGCATCGATCTTTGGCTCCAAGTCTAAATCTTTTATGACCATGTCACTCCCGTCACAAGACGAACCATTGACCAATCGTCCGGTGGCAAGCTTCATGAAAGAAACGCCAAAGAATCCTGGGCATTATTAGAGGACCTCTCCCTCTATGACAACGAAAGTTGGAACGACCCAAGGGATTTCACTAAGCCGGTCAAGGCAATCTCTTTGCCTCAAGATATCCTGAGTACATCCGATCGCCATCTTATTTGAGAATCAAGTCCAATGCTTGATTGAAGCTCATCTTGCTCCGATGCAACCTACTCAAGTGAACAAAATCACTTCTTCATGTGAGATCTGCAGTGGTCTCCATGACACTCAGTATTGCATGGAAAATCCCGAACAAGCCTTTATTAAATACACATCCTCGCGTACCGACGAAGCGGGAGGTAAGTGGTTACTTTCAAACCTGAGCAAAACAATCTTGGTGACACCTACAATCCATCATGGAAAAGTCACCCAAACCTTAGGTGGAGAAAACCCCAAAATTCCTAAAATAATTTTTACTGAACTAAAATTAATCTTTGCCGAATGCACATTTACCTTATATTTCTATTGGTGAGGTTTAAGGCTGATGATCTGTTTTCATCCATATTACAAATATCCACCAAAATATTGAGTGTGCTAGTAGTATTGTAGACTTTAGAACTTGGCATGTACATCATTTCGAGACCTAATTGATTAGCAAGAATAGATGGTTCGAGAAGACAATCATTTGGAATTCACCAAATACGCCTATTTGTGGTGTTTATCGGTATTGTTACACTGACTTGTCGACCTACGGTGTTAAAAACCCTTTTGTTGCAATCATCATTAGTGCAAGATACCCCTAGAACTCACCTGTTAAGCAATCTATGTTTTCACCATTGTTATATGTTTTCGTATACACCATTTCGCCCCTTGGCTCAAACCTTGTAGTTATTTTATTCTCACTTTATTTGTGTTGAAATTTCTGGCTACTTAAGGTCAATAGTTCAGGAAAATGGTTCGTAGATTGGACACTTACGTTGAAGACAGTTTTTTAATGATCTTCGAAGACCCCCCGTCATTGTCAAGTTAGATATGTTTATCTCAAGTGGGGGGAATTTGTGTTATATAAAGGTGTTGATTGTAAAAAATAAGAGAAAGAAAGGTGGTTGCAAACTATAAGCCTCCTAGTGATCTAACTCATGATGTTTAAATCGGCGTAACTCTTTTGTCGATCACGAGCGGCTTGAATTATTTGCTTGATATTAATGATTTTCTCGGTTGTCTCTTGAACTATTTCTGGACCAGTGAGTTGAACTTCTCCAACCTCGGCCGAACAAACAGGTGAACGACACTTTCAACCGTAAAGTGCTTCAAATGGTGCAGCCTTGATGCTAGCGTGATAACTATTGTTACATGAAAACTTAACTAATGGCAAATGGTTAACCCAACCCTTTCCAAAGTCGATCATACAAGCACGCATCATATCCTCGAGAGTTTAAATAGTCCTCTCGCTTTGTCCATCAGTTTGTGGATGGTATGCAGTACTCATATCCAAATTCGTACCTAATGCCTTCTGAAGTGACCTCCAAAAATTCGATGCGAACCTAGGGTCGCGATCACAAATGATTGAGACAGGTATTCCATGTCTCGTGACTACCTCTTTCAGGTACATTCTTGCTAATTTTTCCATGGGATTAGTTTCCCTCATTGGTACGAAGATTGCGGATTTAGTGAGTCGGTCAACAATAACCCAAATGGTGTCATAACCTTGTGACGACTTAGGAAGCTTTGTGATAAAATCAATAGTGATATTATCCCACTTCCATTAAGTTATCTCTGGTTGCACCAACAAACCCGATGGCCTTTGGTGTTCAGCCTTGACCTTAGCATATGTCAAACATTTGCTAACATAGGTGGCAATGTCGGACTTCATATTGGGCCACCAATATAGCTTTTTCATGTCTTGATACATCTTGTCAGAACCCGAATAGATAGAGTATTTTGACTTGTGGGACTCGTGCATGATCACTGTCCTTAAGTCACCATAACATGGTAACCAACTCCTGCCATTTAAGCATAGAGTTTCATTCGCATAGGGTTCCAACTTCTCCTTCGGTATATCCTTCCTGATCATACCTCCTACATCTTCGTTTTTGAGATTCTCTGGTTCTTGTGCCTCTATTTGAGCTTCCAAAATTTGCTTGGGGAGATTCAAACCAATAGTCATGACTAAGGCTCAACCCGTAATGGCTTATTTAGTTCTTTACGGCTTAAGGCATTGGCTACTATGTTTGCTTTCCCTGGGTGGTAACGTATTTCACAATCATAATCGCTAAGCAACTCTAACCAACGACGTTGCCTCATGTTCAGCTCCTTTTGATCAAGAATGTGTTATAAACTCTTGTAATTTGTGAACACCGTACACTTGGTTCCATACAAATAGTGTCTCAAAATTTTTAGAGCAAACACTACCGATCCAAGTTTCAGTATAATTTTTCTCATGAATTTTCAATTGGCATGATGCATAAGCAATTACTTTCTCCCTTTACAATAATACAGCACCTAACCCCTTATGTGAAGCATCGTAATAGACCATAAAATCCTCGCTTCCTTTAGGTAGAGCCAGAATTGGCGCACTGCACAACTTCTGCTTTATTAACTGGAAAGTGGCTTCCTCCTTGTCACCCCAATCAAACTTAACCCCTTTCTGAGTAGGCTTGGTCATTGACTTTGCGATCTTCGAAAATCCTTTGATGAATCTTCGATAATACCCAACAAGACCTAAAAATTGATGAATCTCCCTTGGTGTCTTAGGAGATGCCTAATCTTTTATGGATTCGATCTTGGTGGGATCCACATGAATGCCTTGACTTTCAATCACGTGGCCGAGAAATTGTACCTTGGGAATCTAAAATTCATATTTAGAGAATTTAGCGTACAACTCCTCTTTCTTAAGCAATTTCAGAATTGCCTTAAGATGTTCTTCATGTTCCTTCTTGTTCCTTGAATAGATAAGGATATCGTCAGTAAAGACAATTACAAACTTATCCAAATATGGCTTGCACACCCGATTAATGAGATCCATAAATACCGCCGGTGCGTTTGTCAAACCAAATGGCATAAGTTGGAATTTGTAATGACCATATCGAGTTCTGAATGCCATTTTCAGAATATCTTCTTCACGTACTCGAATTTGGTGGTAACCTGATCGCAAGTCTATCTTAGAATAAACACTGGATCCTTGTAGTTGATCAAATAAATCATCGATCCTTAGGAGTGGATAACGATTCTTCACTATCAGCTTGTTTAGTTCTTGGTAGTCAATGCACATTAGAAATGATCCATCCTTCTTCTTGACAAATAAGATCGGAGCTCCCCAAGGTAAGGAACTGGGCCTTATAAAGCCTTTGTCGGATAGCTCATTCAGTTGGTCTGACAATTCTTTTATTTCGGACGGGGCCAATCGATAAGGTTCCCGTGCTACAGGTGTAGCACCAGGTATCAAATCAATTTGGAATTCCACTTGTCGAGTCGGAGGAAGACCAGGAAAGTCCTCTGGAAATAATTCAAGAAAATATCAAATGATCGGTACGTCCTCAAGTCGCTTCTCCTCTGACTTGTCTTCAGTCTCCTTTGTAGTAACATGTGCCAAAAAGATAGGACATCCTTTTAGCATGTACTTCTGCATTTTAGTACACGAGATGATGTTCAAACGAGTCTCGTTTCCCTGGTTGCTTCCGTCACCATGAACAATTAAGGTTTCATTTCCTCAAGGAATAAGAACGATTTTCTCAGCACAAACAATGAAAGCTTGGTACTTTGCCAACCAATCCATACCAATTATGACGTCGAAACTACCAAGTTCTATAGGCATTAAGTCTATGTTGAATGGGTGATTTAAGAAAGTTAATGCTAAAACACCCTGATTGATGATATTAACCCAATTATTTCCCATCAGCTAGTTCAACATCATAATAATGATCTAAGGTAGTTGGTGTGATATCAATTTGGGAGCTAAATGTAGTAGACACAAAACTCCTAATTAGGCACCAGTATCCAAATAAGATAGGAAGCATAGCAGTTGTTTTAGAAGGACACGTACCGTAACGTGTTTGAGTATAGGTTTCGTCCCTGCCATGGCCTCTACGCCATTACAATTTGCGTAGAGCATTGCCCATTCACTTGGTTACACGGTTGTTGTTATTAGCTTTGGGGGGAAACTCCCTCTTGAATGTCCTGGGCTATCGCTTTTAAAGGCATGTAGCTTTCTGGGACCTGCCCCAGTGGCCCCTTTGGTTGTAGCTGTATTGGCATTTGCAAGAAAAAAAAAAGTTAGCAGTATTGGCATTTGCAGTACTTCTACAGTCACGGGCCAGATGGCCAACTCTATTGCACTTGTGGCATTTTGGAGCACACTGGCCATCATGGTGATAGTTGCATTTAGAGCACAGAGGTTTGGATCCTCCGTAAGGTTTCTTCTCACCAGACCCTACAGCATAAACCCTGCCCATGTTCTGCCTCTTGTTCTGTTGTTGGTGTTGGTTATCATCTTGCTTTCTTTTGTTTTCACTTTATCGTTCAGCGAAAATGCGTATCTTCTTGTCCATCAGCTCAGTTCCAAATTCAATTGCATCTTGCATGGTCTTTGGCTTAGATTCCATTACACTTCTATGAATCATGTCGGGAAAACCACCGACATACCTCTTGATCTTATCCGACTCTTCAGGGAACATCCTAGCACACATCAATGCCAGTTCCTGAAAACGTTGGTTATAGCTTACTACATTGGTACCTTTAACCTTAAGATTCCATATCTTAACCTCCAACTTCTTAATCTCGCCCCTTGGGCAATACTTGTTTGTCATCATCTTTTTCAGGCTTGTCCAATTCATTGCATAAGCAACATCATGACCAACAATCCTAATGTAGGAGTTCCACCACGTTAGAGCACTTCCAAGAAGAGTATAAGTGGCAAACTTGATTTGGTTTTCCATGGTGCAGATGCTTATATGGAACACAGTTTCCATTCTTTCAAACCACTGAGTCAACTTGAAAACTCCTTCAGTAACCTTAAAATATAAGGGTTTGCATTTCATGAAGTATGGGTAAGTGCACTCACGAGCAAGAGGATCTTGTCTCCTTCCACCCATTCTTGAATCATGACTGTCTTCGCCATTTCCGCTTCTGGTGGCCTCACGTTCTACCAACACGTCAGCAACTCCTTGGGCAATTAATCTCTTAAGTTGCTCATTATTCATAGAAGTAGTGGGGGTGGTTGTTGTGGCTGGTGTTGATCTTGTGGTTCTTTTTGGTGCCATTTTATTCAATCACAAGAAAATATAATACCCATCAGATTTCATAAAATCATAACCATGACATGACATATATACAATAAATAAAGTAAGATCACATCACACAGTGAAATATACAACTTGATGACATCAAATAACGTCTATTTTATAGCATCATTTATCCCATGTAATTAACCCAATTTATATGATTATTGCAAAGAATTGTTACTTAATCGTTTGTATTTGAGAATTGCAGTAATTATGGAGTACTTGGTGACATTATGCTAAAAGGCACGCATTTTGGAGCATAAATAAAGAGTTCGAGAAAGTCTACTGATCTGACAGCCAATACACCATATTATTCTATACTTATACGACGTTTCCAAGACTTTGACGAATCAAAAGACCATTGCCTAACTTTGAATAATACGACGTATCTACATCAAAGATACGCCGTATATAATACTTTGGTCAACGAAGAAGAACCAACTGATTTTACCTCAATACTCCGTATCCATCAAGAAGATACGGCGTATCCATGCCTATACTTCATAAGAAACCACGAAGACAAGAAAGCCCAATACGCCGTATCCCACATCGCCCGATACGGCGTATCGAACCGACTACCAAACACTATATATAGACGACCCAAAACTTAGTTTTAGGAATGCAAGTGAATCCTTAAACCACCAAGTCGATCAAGAGACGAATAAAGGAGCCTAGAAGGTCAAAAAAGAGCCTCAAGATCATAGGAAAACTCTTGTAATCATCGTGCAATAGAATACGTGTTCGATTAAGGTTTCTTTATTTTAATCGTTCATATATCAAACCGTGTGTATTTTTACAATGACTATCGGCTGATACCTTTAGGTATCATCCATGTTTATGAAGATCTAATGTTTGGTTTGTTTATCTCGATTGCTTAATTTATAGTTGATTGTTGTTTATGTTTATCAATTTATATTCATTTACGTGCTTAAGTATGTGATCTATCATTCAACTAGGTCTAGTCCTACATATTTAATGCGCTGCAACTTTGGTCTTGTTTAGGCGTAGGCTATGAGTCCGGGATAGCTCTCTATATTGCATTTTTTGTATATATAAGATCTAGGATCAAAATCATTGACTATCCTTGCCTTTAGTTTAGTGAGCTTAGTTGAGCCATAAGGTAACCCATTGGTATCAATGAGGTACGTTCTAATCCATTGGTAAGGACTCGGACAGTAAACTAATAGTATATAAAGAGTCGTTAAGCAGTAAGTGGGTAAAGTCTTGATGAACTAGGGTTTAGTAAGAGCGCCATTATTAATCTTCTAAGATAAATTATAATCAACAAATGCTTCCTTTATGCGAATGCGTCTAATTATGACAGGATTAGCGTGTCTAGGTCTTAGGAAGAACTATCGCCTAAGTCTAAGAATGATATGCCCCTTCGAGACCAGTTCTGAATATTTTTGATCTTCAAAGGCTGTTTCTTATAAGTCATCTGATGAAAACAAATATCTAGGACATACAAGGAATTTAATTATAAGATGCTCGTGATCTAGGATCTAAACAAAGTTGGTGTTCTACTAGTCATGGTAAAGGTTACGCCCAAGGGGGTTTGATGAAGAACCCTAGAAGCAGAAAATCGTTTTAGAATCTTTATGTTTTTCTGCTGATGTGGTATGTACGCAAGAAGGGCTTCAAGAATAAACTATGTTGTGTAGCTGCTGATCATTATCTCTTCTGCTGGTGTATGTATCTAATGGTGTTCATCGTGATGGTGCAGCAACAGTCATTGTTGTGGTTTGTGAAGGCACGATTATAATGTGCATCTGGGTTTAATGAGAATGATGAGAGTAGATGTAAAACCCTAATTCGTCAAGGGTTTGTTCGTGTTAATGAAGAATAAAAAGCAGCTATTGGGTTTTTGGTACTGTTCACGTCAGGTCGCACAAAGGAAAGATTAGTGGTATATATTCATGAATATCTTTACGTATATTAAAGTGGTTTAATAGAAAGATACTGATGCGTGTGAAATCAGACAGCTAGCAAAGATATTTGGTAATAAATTCATGAGTATATATTTGGCAGATATATGCAGGTATTATTCGTGATATTAATATAGTATTGGGCTTAATGCTATTGAGCCAAAAGGTGATACTGCCTTTTGCCATGTGATGTTAATGTTCTCGTGTTATTCGTAAGAAGAGAATTCTTAGTATTGTTTGAGTGAAGAAGGTTTGTACTGCCAGTATTATCCGATAAGCAGTTAATACTGCTGGTTACATTCGATATCGGACAACACATAGTTTTGGATCTCGAATTGATCAAGATGATTCATTTCAAGGGAAGCTAACAGATTGATTTTGGTTTAAATGTTTAAAGGCTAATATTTTTGGATTTATTGCAAAAAATGGTTACGGGGTTTATTTGGTATCTCTTATTTGAGATTGAAGTAAGTTTTACGAAGGAGTTTACTTATTTTATCTTGAAATCAGTGTTGGTTGGTTGCATGATTTCAATGATAACTTGCTTGAACATTTACGGTTTATGATTGGGACTTAGTTTATCTAGTTTCCAGCGGTCAAGGGGTGGTTGGTTGAGAATCTGGTAAACTATCACTTAAAGGAGTTATGTTGTAGTGCTCAGTGTCACACGAAGATGTCGATGTGGATAAATTCAAGAGGTTGATTGTATTTTTAGAGAGTTGATCAGCAACAATTCTCTACACCATTCTTACAATCCTATAATAGTGCTAAGAATACGTAACAAAATTTAGGAGATTTTACTTCAGTATCAAGTTTGGTATATCAAGTGTACTTCATCAGTAATCATTACATAGAGCATACAGGATTGAAGATCTAAGAAATAGTTAACATAGGGGTTCAGGGGAAGCTTATGTAAAAAATGTTTAACCATTTCTATGTACATCGAGGAAAGGTTTTTACAACTGCTGAGCCCTTTGTTACTACTTGCAATTGTAAGTTTCTTCAGCACAAGTTCATTTTCTTACGGTGCGTAATGGAGGCAATTTGGGTCATTGGAATACATAGATAGAAGTGTAATATTTTATTCGTATATGTGAAGATTAAAGTTTCATTCTTAGTCTCCTATTTGATTGAGATGACAAAAAGGGGAAGAAGATTTGATATTTTGCAACCTTATATGATCCTTATAGCTAAGGGGAAGTTTTCATCGTATATTAACTTCATGGGAAGTGTGCTTGTATGGTTTTGTCCATTATCAACTAGGGGAATATTGTTGAGAATTATAATTGAGTTGAATAAGACAAAACAAGAATTAAACAAGAAGACTTAAAAGGAAAAGGACCTAAATCGACATACGAGATTCTTCAAGCTGTGGAGTATATTGCTACAAAAGATGGAAGATATAAGAAGATACTAAAAAGAATATCTCAAGAAGAAAAAAGATAAAGATTAAAAGATTTAGTTTTCCTATTGTATTTATTAATCTTTCATGTAAGTCATTGATCTCTCCTATATAAAGAAATCAAAAGCATATTGTTTTAGGCATCCAGATAATGTGTGTATGACAACAAGAAGATGTAGATGTTGCTATTATATGAGTTGGTGTAGCCTCAAGGTAATCAAGGTTTTCCTTGATCCCTGTTACATTCATTGATGTAACCGTATTATCTTGATGTCAAATAATATTAGGGGAGTTGTGTGAATGTTTGGTAAAACCTTGGTTGAATAGCTTTGTTCTTATTCCTCTTTTTTTTAATAACTATATGAACATTGATATACCTAGATAAAGGTCTAAACAACCCGAGCTTAACATCAAACATCTTATGGCTTCAATCAGGACTTTTACGTCCTAAGGAGCAGTTTAAATTCTTTTAACATTCTTTTTGAACTCCTTTATAAAAAAGCACTGCGTGTGCTTTTCTGCTTTTTCCCGACTTATTGAGTTTAGCATTTTAGGATTTTTTTTTTTTTTTTCCTGCATTCTACTCATAATCAGGTATTTTTAGTAATTTTCTATAATTTTTATTTTACACTTTTATATTTTTAATCATTTAATTTTGTTAAAAACTTTAAAAATAGAAAAATAAATCAAAAATAATTTTCTTTTTATAAAAATTTTTCTTTATCATAATCTAGGCTTAGGTTTGAATTTACTTTCGTAAGTAATATTTTGAAATTTCACTTTTAAAGAACGGGGATTTCGTTCCCGTTCTCGTTTTCTTCGTTTTTAAGCTTTAAGAGTTATCGTTTTTAATTCTCGTTTACGTTTTAATGCTTACGTGTTTAATTCTTGTTTACTTGTTTTCGGGCATTAATCTTACTTGTCATTTTAATATTTAGTATGGAATTAAAAAACTCAATCAAAAAATTCTTTGAAACTATTCAAAACGCGGGAAGTAATTCTGAATGGTAACAAAGTGCTGAAGAGAACTGTTGGAGAAACTAAGCAGGAATATGAACCTACTATTACAGAAGAAAAGCAGGACAGAAGGAATGAGATGAAAGCCAAAGGAACTCTACTGATGGCACTCCCAAATAAGGATCAACTAAAGTTTCATTCATATGAAGATGCAAAATTACTCATGGAAGCCATAGAGAAGAGGTATGGAGGAAAGAAGGAATCCAATAAAGTTTAGAGAACTCTACTCAAGCAACAATATGAGAACTTTGCAGGATCAAGTTTAGAAACAATGGATTAAACTTTTGATAGGTTGCAAAAACTTATTAGTCAGTTGGAGATTCAAGGCGAAGTTATTACACAAGAGGACATGAACTTAAAACTGTTGATGGAAGACTCATGCTTTGATCTGGAGGAACAAAGAGGAAATAGAAACCATCAGTTTGGATGACTTGTACAACAACTTAAAGATATATGAACTTGAACTTACAGGATCAACAAACACGAGCCAAAATTCACAAAATGTGGCTTTTGTGTCCTCCAACAGCACTAATAACAACAGTAACAGCAGCACAAATGAAGCAGATAACACTACTTATGGAGTTAGTGTTGCTCATACTCAAAGTAATCCTACATCTGGAGATAACCTTAGTGATGCTGTGATCTGTGCTTTCCTAGCTAGTCAGCCCAACTCTCCTTAACTTGCACGAGAGGATCTAGAACAAATTAATCCTGATGACCTAAAAGAAATGGATTTACAATGGGAAATGGCCATGCTGACAATTAGAGCTAGGAGATTCATCAAGAGGAGGCAGAGATAAAAAGGCATATTGAGATAGTTAAGGATGATGAGGTAGCAATTGATGCTATACCTCTATCTACTAAGCCACCAGTGATTGTTGAATACCAGACTGATAAAGATGGAAGGATGGGATACATTAAATTGATAAGGGCTGATGGAAGCTTAAAAAGGTATTCATCAATGATTAAGATGCTTCAGAACATTGATAGAGAAGATTTAGAGACTCTTTAGAAGTTGCTTAAAGCTAAACATAGGAATACAAGGCCATAGGATGATTATGAAAGAGTGTTCTGGGGTGATCTGAAAGTAATGTTTGAACCTGACATAAAGAGTGAAGTATGGAGGAATCTACAGGGATACAAAGTGATTATTTGTAAGTTGTTTGATAACTGTGGAGTGCACTTTGTAAGGTTTAGAAATCTACATGTCTTTATGTTAGTTGAGAAGAGATATCCCCTCACACCAATAACAATCATAAATATGCTTAACAAGAAACTTCAAGTTAATCATTGGAATGAGATGTGCTATCAACTACTCAAGCTCATGACAAAAGTGTTTGAATGTAGTGTTTGAATGGATCCTCCTGATAGTGATGAAGACTTTTTAATGAAGAAACTTGAAGATTCAAAAGATGAACATCAAGTTTAGGAGAGGATTGTTGGGATTTAAAGACTTCAAGATGATTCTTAGAGTTAATACTGCTCATGTATACTTTGTACTGTTGGTGATACTAATGAAAATTATGCTAAGTAGTTAGTACTGGTAGTATAAAGTTACTACTGCTAGTTACTACTGTTAGTATATATTAGTACTGTTAGTACAAAAGTTAGTACTGCTAGTATATGTTGGTACTGCTAGAATAAAGTTACAACTGCTAGCATAAAGTTAGTACTGCTAGTGTAACTTAGTACTGCTGATGAAGAATGAAGAAAATATTCTAAGTACTTACTACTGCTTGTGCTCAGTTAATGTTGCCAGTTCAAGTTAATGATGTTGAGGGTGATTTCATAAATACTTCGATTAAGGGTTTCAATCACTCATTCGATCGATTTTACACCTTGATATACTCTCTGATCATAAACTCTAACTCAATTTCATCTTTAATCATCAAAACCCATCACAATGTCGACCCCAAAGTTTGCTGACACTCATAATTTGGTTGTGTTCTTGGAGAAACCTGATGAAAGTAATAGGTTTAAGGAAATTATTGATTTTCTAATTGTAAGTTTTGTCCAATATGCAATCTAACCATTTATACATCTTGCATTACATAGTTTTGGGCAACAGTAAAGGTAAAGACGGTTAATGGAGAACGTCAGTTACAAGCCCTAGTTGATAAGAAGAAGGTGATTATCACAGAGACAAGTATTAGAAGTGATCTTAACTTAGAAGATGCAGGTGGTACTGATTGTTTGCCAACTGATACTATCTTTGAAGAACTGGCGAGGATGGGGTATGAAAAACCTTCTCCAAAACTTACATTCTATAAAGCTTTCTTTTCTCCATAATGGAAGTTTTTGATTCATACCATTACGTAATGCCTTACTTTTAAGACCACTGCATGGAACGAATTCAGTAGCACTATGGCCTCTGTAATCATATGCTTGGCCACAAACCAAAATTTAACATGTCTAAGTATATTTTTGATGCTATGGTAAAGCACTTAGAGGGAGGGGTTAAATTTCTGATGTATCCACGATTTGTACAAGTGTTTATTAATCAACAGCTTGGTGATATGTCACATCACAAGAAGACTTATGTTAATCCCTCACACACAAAAAAAATCTTTGCCAACATTAAGAGAGAAGGAAAAGATTTTTCTAGGAGAGTAACACCCCTGTTTGCAATAATGATGGTTCAAGCTAATCAAGAAGAGGGTGTAGATTCAACTACTCCTACTGATTCCCATTCCACACCTATTATCACTCAACCATCATCCTCAAAACCTCAAAAGAAAAAATCAAGCAGGAAACAAAGGAAGGATAGTGCTCCTACAAAGTCTACTACTGAAGAGACTACTCATGAGGAACATGTAGCTACCCCTTCCTGTGATCCACCTCAAAGTTGTGAGGATAGAATGAAACTTATTGAATTGATGAATCTTTATACCCAATTACAGTCAAGAGTTCTTGCACTGGAGACTACAAAATCTAATCAAGCTTTGGAGATTGAGAGCTTGAAGAGAATAGTAAAGAGTTTGGAAAAGAAAAGGAAGTCAAGAATACCAGGGTTCAAGATATTAAGGAAGGTTAGATCAACTAGCAGGGTAAAATCCTCTAATGATGCCAGTTTGGGTGCTCAGGAGGATGCATCCAAACAAGGGAGGAAAATTATTGATCTTGATGATGATGCAGAAGTGACTCTGGTGGATGAGACTCAAGAGATGAATGATGACAACCTGATGTTTGATACAGGTGTGTTGGAAGAGAAGGAAAAAGATGTTGCTAAAAAGGAAGTTAGTGTTGTTGATCCAGTTACTACTTGTTCATCTTGTAATGATCCTTTCATAACTAATAAGCAAACCCGAATAAGCCCTAAATAAGCTCTATTTGAGCCGGCAACATAAGAAAGAAAAAGAGGAAGAAAAGAACTAGGAAAGTTAGATTAAGAGAGAGAATGGTAAGTTACAAGTGTGAGAAAATGCAACCAACACCCTCTCCATATGTGGAGAGGGTTTCTTTTATACCCTTGAGCCATAATTGGCATGTGGGCTTTTCTACTTGCGCCGGGCTTGGCTAAACTTGGGATTTGAGCCCGAAACACGGACAATACTAGATTAAAATCCAAGCTCGTTGAACCTGACTATCCTATTACTTTACAAGACCCAATTTGACTTTATAAGACCGATAACATTCTTGTTTGACTTAATATAATTAAGGCTAACAATCTCCCCCAATGTTGAGGTATCTTTCTTCAAACTCCTCTGTACCACCGATGACATTCTTGTAGGAGTTTGCGTTGATTTATCATTGTCTCCCCTAACGTTGAAGATATGACTTTTAACATTTATGCTTTGCCTTGTTTTGGTCTTGTCTTGTTTGTAATGGCTTTGATCATTCATGCTTTATAAAATGATGCCTAATCTCTATATGTTTTGTTTTAAAATGTTGAACATGATTTTCAATAATGCAAATAGTACTATTATTGTCAATATTAATGACAATACTCATGAAATTATACCCATAATCCAACAATTTATTTTGAATCTAGAGTATTTGTCCACAACAACTAGCAACAACCACATATTCAGCTTCGGTTATAGAGGTGGCAACCACAGTTTGCTTCTTACACTGCCATGATATTAATATATTTCCTTTGTTACATTCTTGTTTGACATATGTAATTAAAGTCTAACAGTCTTCCCAAATAGACTATTCTTTATTTGACTTTGAGGCTCTTTGATGGTGGGGAAGTTTAGAATCAACGATCTTGATGTTGAACGATTGACTTTGAAAGCATGAATATGAGCATGTGGTTTATGAATCCGACTTCATTGGAATGAGGCTGCAACACCGTCGTCTAAACTTGAAATAAGACAGCTACCAATAAAAGATGAATATGGCTTTGTCATTCATCTTGACTTCGGTTGCTTTAACCTTCGGTTTCCCATTTTATAGTATAAATACAATACCTGTGATCAGGTAGATTCAAAATATCTCCTTGACAGGGTTTCCAGCTCAAAGCGTAGGATCTTCTAACACATATGTATCAGATTCACCATGCTTGCTAGTTCTCATTACCGAAACGTCTCAAAGCAGACAACACGGTAAGTGTGAATCAGATATTTACTATCTTTCTGATTTAGTCGTCAATTCATTTACTGGACCAAAATTGATATCCAGTTATCACAAGCTCGATTCATATAGAATCTTGCAAGTCACCTACCAAGAGCTTGTATGATGTTGACTCAAGCAGGATTTCCTTCTTCACTGTGAATACTTAAGTATCACTCGGATGTTCAGGCAAGATCTCAAGGATAATGCATAAGACTCTTTGTTACAACTTATGAACTTTATTGTGTTCAGCAAGAGTATTTTGACATTGTGTCCTAATGAGATTTATAATTTGATCTCTTCTGGCTCTAGACTCGATTTGTGCACTTTTGGTTTTAGTAATCGGAGGCTGGAGCAGACTGCCACTTATTCAATATTAACAATCTCAGAGTGAGATGTCAATAGAAAACGTGTGTATCTCCGTGACAAATGAGACAAGTTTCTTTTGAGAGAAACCCGAATGGCTGGGAAGGGTTGTGCATTGCATCATTGGGTCCATGACGACTTTCTTCAATATTAACAATCATCATTGTGATTTTGTTGGATATGTATTGACCCGGTTTCTGCCTAAGTTGTTTGGAGGGCTTCTTTCTTAATCTGGCACATGCACATACTGCAAACATAATATCTGGCCTAGATGCTGTGAGATACATCAAAGACCCAATCATAGATCTATAGAGATGTACATCAACATCATCAGCATCTCCATCTTTGACTAAAGGCTTTTCCAAATCAACTGGAGTAGAAGCAGACTTCACATCTGTGTAGTTGAATTTCTTCAAAATCTCAGCTACATATTTATCCTGACTGATAAATATTCCATCTTCCTTCTGTTGTACTTGTAATCCTAGAAAGAAAGTAAGTTCTCCCATAGAACTCATCTGAAACTTATCCTTCATAAGCTTCTCAAATGCAGTACATAGTTCCTTGTTTGTAGAGCCAAAGATAATGTCATCAACATAAACCTGTACAAGCAAAATATCTCCTTTTTGCTTTTTGATAAATAATGTCTGATCTATCTTCCCTCTTTTAAACCCATTGCCCAAAAGATAGTTAGCCAAGGTTTCATACCATGCTCTTAGAGCTTGATGCAACCCATAAAGTGCCTTGACCACCTTGTAAACTTTGTCTGGATGGTCAGGATCTTTAAATCCTAGTGATTGAGTAACATAAACCTCTTCCTCAATGGTTCCATATAAGAATGCACTCTTCACATCCATTTGATATACCAAAAAACCCATAAAAGAAGCATAGGCCAAAAACAATCTTATTGCCTCAATTCTTGCCACAGGAGCAAAAACTTCTTCATAGTCTATGCCTTCTTCTTGTCTATGACCCTGTGCAACCAACCTTGCTTTATTCCTAATCACAATCCCTCTTTCATCTTTCTTATTTCTGAAGACCTATTTTGTTCCAATGGCCCTCTTCCCATTAGGCAAATCCACAAGTTTCCAAACAAGTATTCTTCCTGCATTGCTTCCACCCAAGATGAATCAGATAGAGCTTTAGCAATGCTTGTGGGTTCAATCTGGGATAAGAAACAAGCA
>BQNB010094451.1:0-26116 GCA_026074375.1 Tanacetum coccineum
TGCTTACAATCCCATCATCTTTAGCTGTATGATAGTGCTTATGACTGAGGTTGGTGAGAGACTTATGTTGTTTAAGGAAGTGGTTGATGATGATTTTGGTGAATCGAGGATATGGCATGTTCTCACGTCTTGATCTTTTTTCTTTCTTATGATCAATCTGGTAAGCAATGTCTTCCCAAATCAAATCAGGATAGTCAACATTTTCTCTGTTGAACATCCCCCACAGTATGTCAATTCTGGACTTTTTGAGTTTGTCATTGCTTGCAGTCTTTCCAGAGAGGCACTTATTGATTATAGCTGCCAGAGTTCTCCATGGCTGGTGCATATGATCCACAAACATGTTGGTGTGCCTGCTCAGTGGACCCTTATAGCCAAGATCAATAAGAAAGGTAAGTGCAATATCATCATCTGGAACATCCGTGAATTCTACACCTTCCACTCTTGGACATATATCAAGGATTGTCCTAAAGACTTCAGCATTGACAGTACACTTCTTGTTGGCTAAGAGGAATTCATAAGAATCAGTGTCTTGAACCTTCTTGATGGTGTACCAGAATTGCTGCATAAAGATTTCTGGGACATCTGCAGATATAGTGAAAGCCTTGAAATACATGGAATTCTTGATTATGTCAATGACTACTTGAAATGTCTCTTCCTTTTGTGGCATAGTGGTTTCCAATATGATATTGGTAGAGCTGATCTTGACTCTCTCAGCAAAAGGAACACACTTTTCATCACGAGCAGCAACTTGTTGTGTTTCTTGAGGAATTATGATTCTAGATGATGATGAACGAGTTATGAACGAGAAGGTATGAATCTTTTGCCTTAAAACCACTTTTGAATTTTCGAATATGAATGGAGCGAAATATGATAGAGAGAAATGTGTTTGGATATTTGAAAAAGTGTATGAGAGAAATGTGTATGATAATTATTTTGACCGGTTTATGTTTCAAATTGGCAGGAATGGTCCTTGTGTTTTATATCTTCTTCTAATTTGCTATTAAACTTATCACTAAGCCTAAAAACCTTTTAGAAATGACACTTTGAAACCATTAAGTTTATAACTAAGATACATTAACTCTCCTTTAATTGATAATCTGTTATTGAAAAACCTTTTCCATTTTATTCCGTAATGACATTTTAAAAGATCCATTTTGAAAGAATTTGACTGTTTCTCCCCCTTAAATAATGTCTCGTTTTCTATTTAAAGAGCCGTAGACATTGTTTGAGTGATAGAAACTTTTTTGAAAAATCTTTTTAGATGAGAAACTGGTATTTTTAGTTCTTTTTCTTAAAATAACACCAATAAAAACAAGATTTCTCTCGTATACATAAATAAATGCACTGACAAGTACACTTATTTGATTTAGGAAGCACGGGTTGTGTTGCAAAGTAAACACAAGCCTTTAAATGAATATGAGGTAATTCATTCTCGAGAAAAATTCATTTCCCGTTGTGAGGCCAAGTTCTCTTTATGAAATACTTGCCTTTAAGATGATGACAGGGTTGCTATCTGAAATAATAGCAAGCCATATGACATATTTTTTATTCGAACTTTATTTACAGCTTTGTGCCATTATTGAATGGCATTTCTAAGGCCCTTAAATATTATCGATTCTAAAAAACATGTCATGAATACCTATTTTCGTATTTTTTTATTTTTAATTTTGTATTTTCTTTTTATGATTTTTTTATTTATATATATATTTTTTTAATTTATATGAAATGAATTTTTTTTGGGTTTTCTGATTTTCTTATATACATATAATACACAGGATATTTCACGAGTTACCACCATTACTCGTCTTCCTCCTCTGTTAGATGTTTTAGCATTTCTAGAGACATGCTTCTCATACCCAGCTTTTTGATCAAGAAATTGAATCTATCTCTTGGAAACGGTTTGGTGAAGATGTCAGCTAGTTGCTATTCCGTCCAAATAAAGTAAAGTTCCACTATTCCATTCTCCACTTGCTCCTTTATAAAATGGTAGCGTACATCAATGTGCTTTGCTGTAGAGTGTTGAACGTTGTTGCAACATAGAGCAATTGCACTTTTGTTGTCGTAGTACAGAGGAATCTTATTGAATTGAAAGCCATAATCTGTTGCTGTGATCGCATCCATAGGATTTGAGAACAACACCTAAATAAGGCAATATATCCAGCCTCTGTACTCGAAATCGTAGTTCTCTTTTGCTTCTTAGAAGACCAACTAACAAGTTTATCACCTAATAATTAAGCGATTCCTGATGTACTGCGTCTACACCCCGCGTGATTTGCGTCTGAATATGCTGTTAGAGACATGTCGGTATCCTTTGAGTATCAAAGTCCCATGTTAATGGTTCCCTTTATGTATCGAAAGATCCGCTTAACCGCATTTAAGTGCCATTCAGTAGGCTTTACCGGATACCGGGCACATAAGCAAACTACATAAATAAGGTCGGGTCTACTGGATGTCAGATACATGAGGGATCCAATCATGCCACGGTAAAGTGTAGCATCAACTGTGTCCCATGTAGATCTTCATCCAGATTATTCTTTTCCACCATAGGTGTGTCTACAGAATCAGTAGTTAGCAAACCATATTTTTTAATAATTTCATAAGCATATTTTGACTGGTTTAGGAAGATGCCTCTAGGACTTTGAGAAACTTGTAATCCTAAAAAGAATGACATCTTCCCCATCATCGACATCTTGAACTTAGTGGTCATCTGATTAGCAAACTCATTACACAAAGCAGTATTATTGGATGCAAATATTATATCGTCAACATAAATTTGTACCAGCAATAAGTCGTTTCTTGCGTTCCATGTAAAGAGTGTTGGATCAACTGCACCTTTGGAGAAATGTTGTGAAATGAGGAAACTAGACAGCATGTCATACCATGCACGTGGTGCTTGTTTGAGACCGTAAATGGCCTTTTTGAGCTTATACACATGCGATGGGTATTCCTGATCAACAAATCCTTCTGGTTCAGAAACATAGACCTCTTCCTTGAGCTCACCATTTAAGAAAGCCTTTTTAACGCTCATTTGGAAAATCATCATATTTTTGTTGGCTGCATTTGCTATGAATATACGGATGGCTTCTATTCTTGCAACCGGTGCAAATGATTCCTCAAAATCAATTCCCTCCTCTTGCCTAAACCCCTGAGCAACTAATCTAGCCTTATTCTTTAGTACCCCACGAAATTCGTCTGTCTTCACCTTATAAATCCATTTAAGTTTGATCAACATGACTTTTTCTGGACACGACACCAATTCCTAAACTTGTAGTCTTTTAAATTCATGAATTTCTTCTTGCATTGCATCGATCCATGATGGTTCGGTCATTGCTTGTTTGAAGTTCTTTGGTTTTATAGAAGTTAGTAAGGCATCAAAGTAACACCACATGGCATTAGTTTTGAGTTGCTTTCTGGTGGAGACTGAACGAGAAGGATCACCGATCACAATTGCTATTGGACCGGGTTCTAAAAGGGCGTTATAGCGGCGCCATAGCACGAGGCGTGGCCTCCATGTTACGAAACACGCCAAGGCGTCGTCTCTAGGCGTAGCGTACAATAAAGCGCGATAAGGCGTGATAAATGTTGCATCCTGCCAAGGCGAAATCGTGAGGCATAACAAGATAGGCATCATCACAACACATTGATGTCAACAGTAGAGAATGTCTAAAATGAATTATATTAAAAATAAAGTGTTATGAAGATACCAAACACAAGAGGGGTCTTGTATTAAGGTTAATCGCACACACAAAACATAGACATAGAAAATAAATCCAAACTAAACATCACAACAAATCAAAATATCTAAAGTACGAAAATATGCAATGAAGGCTCCAGAAAAAAAGACTCCATCATGCAATTCTTAAGGTCTCTCTAGGGACGAATCTTAACATCCTTAACTTCGCTATGCTCACCTAAAAATGATGCTTAAAATGTCAACAATAATGTTGGTAAGAGTCATAGGTTTTAGACACGCAATAATACTCGCTTTCAGTATGATTATCAAAACAAAGGAGGATAATAATGAACTATTATGAACTTATGCTAGCATGCAACCAAAATCAAATCAACATATCCACAAACTTAATTTCGCATTCAGGCTTAGAATAGCTGGCACTATAAGCAACCAAGCTCACCACGAATGTATCACACAACATATCACATTGGGTAGGCGTACCCATCCGATCCTACTGAGTTGGCGTACTCATCCGATCCCAAATCAATATCACAAATCACAATAAGTAGGCGTACTCATCCGATCACAAATCTATATCACAAATCACACTAAGTAGGCGTACTCATCCGATCCCAAATAACACATGTATCACATAGTCATATAATAGTTTCCCCTTTCTCATTCCCCCTACCTTCCAATGGGTTATTGACTACTGATGTGTAGTTTGTATAGGGTCAATTATTTATGCTATTATAGTTTAACATTATATTTAGCCGACAAACCAAAACAAAAGCACAAATATAACGAGCAGTGGTACCCGTTCAAGATAGAATGTTCGGTGGTAAGTAGGAGTAGTCGAACACTAAGAGTAGAACATTAATTTCCAATATTCCATCTGTATTTTAATATTAGTCTATTTACTGGTTAAGCCTATGCATGTCCGTTGTCTAATAATATGGGGATTTTCACAGCCTGCATTATGTGCGAGCGCAGCGTCGTTGGGCCATAGTTGATCTTAGTGACAAACAAACTACTCGACATATTGCACTCATGTGACACAATAAACACAAAACAAATGAGGAAGCGACAAGAATTACCGCTTAACACACTAAAAAAGTGGTACAACGAACTCAAATGGTATAGAACACACATCTAAGTTAGCACATACTCTACAATCATAGTTCACATGAACCAAGTCGTCTAGGTTAAGTGCGTATTCTGAGTGGCCGAATGAGAGATATACTTATTCTCGATCTGGCATATGGGTATATTCTTCAAGACAAGTATCGAGTGACTCTACATCCGTTATATTACCTATCTCACATCAATCAGCCTGTCACCTAATCAAACTCATAAGTTACAGACATCACACGCAATAAAAGCAATAACTCACATTCTAGCCTTACTAAATACTGATCTATCTATATTAGAATTATAAGCTCTCGATGTGTCATATCCAGCGTTCCAAAATAATCCCGAAGCACCATGAACCTTTTGATAGGCGGTACCTTCTGTACCATCGTCATATTGTAATTAGAAGTATAGATGTCTACTTACAGTTATAACTATTGTGCCAAGCTCATAACTACATCTTACCAATCATACTTATCTCTATCACTTACATATAGTAGACCTGATCTCACAAAGCAGAAACTCTAAACGGGAACACCAAGTATCTACAGCCTAGCCAACTAAGCCTACATAATCAGACAACAGATTACTAAACCTTATCTCAAGTCTACTTTACTGATAGTACTCTCGTTGACTCCTAATATGGCGTAACGTCTAGTAAGAAGTGATGGACGCTTGTACTCAAACACGGATGTAAGGGGACTGAAGCAAGACATACTGTTGCGTAGGTCTAATACTTGTGATGCCGTTATCACCTCAACGCCTCGTACATGTCGAAATGATATTATGACTACGCAATAATTACAACAAAAAACACTCTATAATCAAGTAATGAGGTAAATAACTCATATTACATATCATTCGGTTATTACTACAATATTTATAGATAATTATATTTACTCAAGTCAATTACCATAAACATAAAGAACGTGATTCATTACAAGCATGGCTAATACCTCGACACGAGGGCTATTAGGCCATCAACATACCATGAGAGATTAACGTAGTCACAACAGCGTATAATCAAATCAATTGGAAATCATATACTGGACTTCTAACCCAGTAGTAAGAAATGATGACACTCGATGATCTTCTATGATGTCTCGTGATCCATGCTTGACCATTACGAGATCATGCGATCCAGATACTTCCTCTTCTATAAATTTCGACGTCTCTAAGTGAGGTGTATAGCGCGAGTATATGAGCGAATGAGTGACTAACTTGCTCCAGCATCTGCAAAGCAATATGCGACCTATCGTTCTTCATGAGATCTTTCTATTTCCATAGAGGAGCTGAAAAAGTCTAGGGTAGACCTACACTTGGCGGAGTTTGTAGATTACGGATTGACGCCGCTAGTATCCTAGTATATCAGTCGAAAATGACGCGTATGATCGGGACCTGGAGTTCGTTGTGAAAGCTACACGCTAGAAAATGAGGTGGGGGGGGCGATTCATAACTATTAATTACATTTGCTTCACTACATTATCCCATTAGACTTGCCATTATACCTATCATACATGTAACTTTTGAACATAGTTATCTATATCAATGGATACACTATGAAGACAAACAATGTGCACTAGCGACCGCATATTGACAGATTATCATCGGAGACACAATCGACTTTACACCACTACATGATGGATTCCATGTTCTACTATGAAGATAATTCTTACGGCAGATACGCCGATATCCTTATCTCAGTGATACGCGATTGGATACTACTCATTGGTGCTGCAAGTTATTAGCAATCTTCAATTGTCCTCGTCTTCAGCTCCAATCTTCTTATAGTTTCTTTGCATCTTTCTATCTTCAACTTATAAATAGCTCAATCACTAAGTACCCATATATTTTTTATTTTCGATAATACAATATTACTAATTAATATATATGAGATCTCCAAACTAGATCAGGCTTAGTTAGATACCAGTAAATACCAAGTGGATGTTAGTTTAGCCCCGCACACAACCCGCCCATTTATCCCACCCGGAAACCGCGTGCCCGACCCGAAAAACCACCTGCAACCCGCCGGTATTTACGAAATAGCCCTCGCACTATGTGTCAAATTACGAAAACTACACTCACTTTCAAAAATTTACAAAATACCCCCTCCCCCCACTTGAATCCTACTTGTCCTCAAGTAGACTTTAGAAAGAGTTTCAGTTTATGAAAATGTGTTCCCACCAAAGTTAAAGATTTTCTATCTAAGCATCGTTTTGTCCTAATCACATGTACATAACCAAGCTCCTTATGAAATATGGAAATGAAAACACTCAGATCACTCAAAAGATGGAAGATTTTAAAGATTCTAAAAGATCTCCTTAAGAAGATAAAAGATATAGAAGATAAAGATAAAAGTTAGGAAGATATTATTTGTTTCCTAATTATATTTGTTCTTATCCTTTGTAAACCTAGATGATCTCTACTATATAAAGAGACATTAGGTCATGTAGTTGGATATACATAGAAAAACGTGTGTGTGTGTGTGTGTCACAAGAAAAATGTAGACGTCTGGTTTATGTGGTGTAGCCTCAAGGATCTTATGATTCCTGTTACAGTTTATTGATGTAACTGTTCTACTATTGATCAAAGTAGAATTGAGGCTTGGAGTAAATGATAATGAAGAAAAACCTTGTTGATGATAACATTGTTCTTATGTTTAAT
Source organism: Tanacetum coccineum (assembly GCA_026074375.1). Classification (NCBI taxonomy): domain Eukaryota; kingdom Viridiplantae; phylum Streptophyta; class Magnoliopsida; order Asterales; family Asteraceae; genus Tanacetum; species Tanacetum coccineum. Next base: position 7,469 of record BQNB010094451.1, read on the forward strand.
TTCATTGTGCATATATGTTATTGTCTTTGTTATCATGATCCTAGATGAGGTCTAAACAGCCTCGAGCTATAAACGATCAAAGAACCTATCAGGTTATTAGGTTCTATCAAGGGTGCAACATTTAAGTAGTACGCTCAATTGCTCGGTCATGATTAGTTTCGTATTATAAGCTTGGCAAGGATACACATCTCCACCGCTAAAGCTGAGGAAGAACAAGTCAAAAGCTAAATTGGGTATTTATTAGTAGGCTAGGGTTTAATCATTCTTTTTAGGAGGAAGAATGATATAGGGTATGGAGCTTCTGACTTTCACCAGAGGTCGTCGTCAAACAAGGCAGCTAAGACATGAATACATGGCCGTATCGACGGAATAGACATCCATGCTCGTACACATCCTCATTCGAGTAGATCTTAAGGTTAGTTATCAGGAAAGAGAAGTAAAATGGGTGTTAAGTCAAATTCACAAAACAAATAGATTAAGCCAACAAATAAGGTACGGTTGCTAGTAACTTTCCCCTGGCCGTTCCATGACAAAGACTCGAACATATAGATAGACGCCTCGATCACAGAAATGACAAAGACAACCAAAGTTGGCGTTCCCATAACGGTCAACTTCCCTTACATCCCGCTCTTTACATACTTTTACATAAGTGGTGATATCGGCCACTTTTTACAAAACTTTACATCGTTGATTTTTGTAACGTATCAACGAATAATCGATCCTTCTAAGTGATTCCTTCGGTATAAACTTCTTTTGAACCGACTATTTTCTTCCTCATTTTTTTTCAACAATACATAATAAACCTCGGTTTGATTCCACCGTCTTCACTATCATAATTCATCCGGATAATCTTTTCCTTGTAGCACTTCTTCTTCGGACATAATTCATAATTGCAAAAGTAGCGAAACTTACGAGCTACATATTTTTCCCATTGCATTGTGCAATTTCCCGACCATTACAGATATAGAAAAATTTCACTTTGACACAGGAAATACAAAACTTTACACGAAAGCAACTAGCAACATAGAGAAATAGGCTTAATCTACACGGTAGGCTAAGGTGCAAAGGTGTAACGAAACATATAATATGGTGTAGAAAAAGAAAGGAATGGCTCAACAGGTTGTTCTAGGGGATTTTACTCTAAAAATGAGAGTAATCAAGGGTTACACATGAGTTAACTAACTAGTGAAGTTAGTTATTTTACGACATGTAGGCTATTTGGTTTAATCCTAGAAATTTATTAGTTGAACATGTTCTTCCATCTAAATCCATAGTACTAATCATGGCGGACTCGAGTGATATACCAGGCCAAGTTCTAAAGTCCACTACATCACCGGCACACTCATAATTTTGTGGAATTTTGTAGACAGTTGGAAACGGAATAGGCTTAATTCTCACAATATGTATCAAGGGTTATAGTGCACTAGGTAATGTAACTAGTGATTTTTACAAAAGTCATGCTGAAATTTTTTTAAATTTTGACCGTTTTTAAGCACTTTGCATGTTATTTTGTAAAAAAGAAGACAAGTACGTTCTAATTCTCCATCCCCCCACTTAAATTATACAACGTCCTTATTTTATAGATAAAACAATAAAATAATAAAGGAAAAATAGAATTAGAACGGAAAACTCCCTGATGTTTTGCTAGTGATAATTCTCCAAGATGAGTTCTTGAGCAAAAAGTGTGTTGACTAGGGCTTCAGTATGCCCGGATAAGTTCAACACATATCTTTTTCAACATATACCATATCATAGTTTCATCAAGGTCTTGTATGAGAGATTAGAAGACAAGTGCAAATTCCATCTCGCTACAATGGTACGAGAAAACAATATCAATACGACATATCCTAAACCCTAGGATATGCCATATTGTTCCTATAGAAATAATTAAATTACTGGAAATTAAATATTAAGTTTTAAAACTCATAACGTCTAGACAACTCTATACGTCGTATTCAGAGGGGTTCGATACGCAATATAGAGTGTCTGGGAAGACAGACTCGTGCAACAAACAATTAAAATGTGAAAAACGATTAAAATGACCGGGTTGTCTCCCGGGAAGCACTTTTGTTTCAGCTGGTCTTTAAGTTCGACCTTTTTCTCCTTCTTTTATCTTTCTTCAAGCATTTATATGGTACGTGTTACCGTCCATCCATGATTTTTTCTGTTGAAGAGTTCGTGGTAGATGCAAGACATGCTTCTAGGAGTTCTTTCTACAGTGTTAACTTTGTTTGGCCCTACAATAACGAATTCTTCATCATTTCCTATCGAATGTCGAATGACTATGAATTCTTCAGTTTTGCAAAGTTCATCCGAGTTGTCGATGCCAAAGTGGGCGGGGATCGGTATCGGAGAATATTCCCTATTAATAACTTCGTAGACGTTATTTGCTTCCTGTGCGTCTAAATAGGGTTTATAAAATGTATCTGAACATGTCTTTTTGCATGGCTCTTTGCATTCGTCGAGGTCACCAATCCTTCCGCTAGTACGTTCGTTCACGTAAAATTCCCATAGCCCATTTTTGGTATTTCTGTCAATCTCCTAATAGTTGCCAAATTTTGATGCCAGCCAATATATAAACTCAAAGTAATCCGTTCCGTGGTCTAGGTCATCAGGGATTTTGCTATTGCAAGTATGGGACAATGGGTAATATTTATGAAAGAATTTATCGTTCAGTTCTTTCCAGGTAATAGTTGTTTCATTTATTTCATTGTTCCACCATGTCTGGGCATCTCCACTAAGCGATTTTGAGAAGACGTGCAATCGTAGTTCATTTATTTCCACATTAGGTATCTTGATCTATTCGGTTATTTCGAGCATCATTGAAATGTGGTCAACAACATCCCCTCCATCCATGCCATTAAATGTGTTATCCTGTAATATTTTCAAGAATTCATCACCAATTTCTAGTTTAGAATTTGTGATCATTGGTGAGTTAGTATGCTCATCATCCCACTTTTTTGTGTCGTCCAAGCTTCCCATTGTCCAGAGTCGTAACCAGCAACCACCACTTTCTCAAGAATAGAGGAAAACGTTAGTGGGATAATGAAGTTTAAACGCGAAATTGTTGTTGTATCAGATGACAAATACGTCGTATTCAATTAGTTTAAATACGCCGTATAGGTCGGTTGAATATCAGTACATCGTCTAGAATTTATTGAATACGATGTATTGTTGAAGAACAGATACGCCGTTTAGACAGTAAAACTTAATACGCTGTCCTGATTAGAAGGTTTGATACGTCGTATCCAACTGGTGGATACAGCGTATCAGGAGATCAGTCAGAACAGAATACTATTTTAAAAACAATTAAATGCGGGAATTAAAACAAACAATTTAAACACACAATACAAATAAATACAAACAGAATTTAAATAATTTAAATTATACTAAACTAATTATTTAATGGTTAGAAATACTGATAAGAATAAGGTTTAATTAATTCACTCCTTGGCAGCGGCGCCAAAAACCTGATTGTTGGATCATTTACTGAATAGATCTTAACCTTTAGCTTGTAAAGGGTTTGTTCCCTTATATAATTCTAAAGCAACAATAATGAAACACTGATTTGAACACTATTGATTATACGAAAACTAATCAATAATGCTAAGAAGAACAATATTAAGAATTACAAAAGAACTTTATATTATCACTTGAATCTGCCTAGGTTACAAATTACAAAGACTATGATTGCTAATAGATCTCTATTGATCTGTGTAGAACTATATCTACTAACTATGCCTAGGGTTCCTTTTATAGACTAAGGAAACCCTAATGGGCTTTACAAAACGCATATAAAGATCATGCATATCCTTTCCTAAGATATCTCATGCATATCTCATAAACGGTACTAACTATTTTATACTAACGGTACTAACTATCTGATCAGTACTAACATTTTGTACTGTCAGTACAAATTACAACTAGCGGTACTAACTAATATAACTAACGGTACTAAGTCAGGAATGCATAATTCCCAACAATCCTCCCCTAAACATGATTGTTGAACTTGTTTAACTTCATGTTTCTTTAGTGTAAACATCTTGTAGACCAGGAGGATGTATCCAAACACTCTGTCAAATCTTGATCTGATCTTTGATAATTTTGACATCTTCAGCTATCCATTTTTATCAGCAACATATCTTCTCAGCAACACAGCAACATCCAACTAAGTTGGCTTTGTAGTTTTTGGCAAACTACCAGCCATTAACGGATTTGATATTCCTTTACCAGTAGCCGTTTGCTCTGGGATAGCCAATTCTTCATTGTAAACAACAAGGTGAATTGATAACCTTATAGTTTTGAGTAAACTATCAACTATCAACGGATTTGATTTGTCTTTACCAAAAGCCGTTTGCTTTTGGACTAGTCAATGCTTCATTGCCATAACATGGTGCACTGATAACCATATAGTTTTTAGCAAACTATCAGCTATCAACAGATTTGATTAGTCTTTACCAGGAACTGTTTGATCCTGGACTAGCCAACTCTTGTAATTTACAATAGCATAATCCAAACAATTGAAATCGAACGATTAAGAGAGTTAAAATACAGTCGAGTCTTCTAAGGCTTCGTATCCAATGCTTGACCTTGGTGGCTGATCTCTCTTCTAAAATTCGACTTTAGTGAGTATGGATATGAAAAATGTTAGTTGCACACTAAAAACTCTTTTTTGAGTCTTCTATTTATAAGTGTTCTAAAAAGACTCGATAAACGCCGTATCCAGAATAGGTCCGCTATGGCGTATTGGGCTGGATTTCCTTGAGTGTCCTCTACGTTTCGTAATAAATCTTTGATATCATTCTCAATTTACTTGATTTACTGTATCTTTGAATAGTTATCTTCATGGATACAGAGTATGTAGACAGCATGGATATCCGTATTGGGAATTGGTCAAACGCGTTTTCTTGTGAAGTCTTGGCGCAGATACGCCGTAGCCGTATCTCTTTAGTTGGATACGGCGTATTGGTGAAATTTCAGAAATCTTCAAATGTCTTCGTTTTAGCTCCCAATCATGCGCCTTTCAGCTTGTCTTCACAAAACACTCCTGAATTACTGCATTTATCAACTTTAAAGCAATTAAGTACCAAATAATGCAATAATTATATAAAAGTGGCTAAAATAGATGGGATAAATAATATAATAAAGTGATGTTATTTGATATCATCAAAATCTTTTTCAACCAATCTAAATACGTCAAAGAAATGCTAAAGAAGTTCGGTCTTGAAGACTCTAAACTAATCAAAACTCCTAGTCATCCGAAACCAATCTAAACTTTGATGAAGACGGGGTAACCCATTGACGACACAAACATCGTGGCATAATGGCAGTTTACTTTAATTAACGGCAAGTCGCCCGTACATCATGTTATAACTTTATGTCTATGTTGCCCGATATTAAGAAGCCCAAAAACTTCCCACCTTGAAGCCATAAAAAGAATCTTTAGATATATCAAAGGTACGTCCCATCTAGGCTTATGGTATTCCAAAGGATCCGGATTAGAAACCATCGTTTACGCTGATTCCGACCATACGGGAGTCTATGTCAATCGCAAAAGTACTAGTGGTGTATGTACATTCATAGGTTGTTTTCTCACATCATGGTTCTCCAAGAAACAAACCGCCCTAGCTATCTCAACCACCGAAGCCGAATATGTTTCCGCCAGAAAAGCTTGCCAACAAGCCTTATGAATGAAACAAGCTCTAGTAGATTATGATATTAAATTAGATCACATACTGGTATGTGCTTAATTACACATACCTTTTACCTAATTAAACGAGCTAAAATGACAATTAATGACCAAAAACGGACATAAAATGCCAAATATATGCTTGTTTTGCTTTGTATATTGTACATGTAACGAATATTCACTAAAGGGCAAAAGCAAAGCCAAAACTGAGCACGGGATTGGAAAGAGCGTAAAAAGTCAAAGTCAAAGTCAAAGTCAAAACCAAAGCCGAAGACGTGTTTATCTTAAATGAGCCAACCCGCACCCATTTAATGGGTCGGGCCAGGCCATCTTAAGCTTATACAAATGATTCGGATTGTCTTGATCCACAAACCCGTCCGGTTGGCTGACATAAACTTCTTCTGCATATAATTGCCATTCTGGATTGTCGTTCTTAACATTCATTTTGGTAGACGTTTATATTCTTTATGAGCAAACATATGCTGAGGAAGGAAAATTCGCAATAGCATCAGTCTAGCCATCTTGAGCATAAGGATTCCTCAAAAATAATTCCCTCTTCTTACGGTAACCACGTGCAAGACCAACACGAGCCTTATTCTTTAAGAATTCCTCCTCAATTTTCATCAAGTTTTACCTTAAAATCATTTTAAAGTAATGACCATCCACTTTATCTGCGTGGAATAAGATTTCCCGACTTCAAGATCATTCAAATTCATGTAGATCCTCTTGTATTGCTTCAATCCTAACATGCTTGAGTTAATGCTTCTTTATCGGTTTTGGTTCATTTTAAATGTTGTGAGAAAGGCATCGTAGTAACAAAATAAAGCTTGTTTATGGAGTTGGAGTCTTGTGGAAACAGGTCTTTCGAGTTCACGATGATGTTTTCTAAAGGATGATCCTTGGTCCATTTGGTAACGTGTTCTGGAGTTAGGGAGTGCAGTAGTTATACCATCAATTGTAGGAATAATTCTGAAGAGGAAGATGCTTCAGGAATCATTTCTAGAATTGGAATACCAAGGAATGGATCATTATTCATGTGTGCACATTGAAGTATGATTGTCGTTTTCAAAAGCGATTTGAAATGAAAGGTGATTGAGTTTAAGGTGTTGTTTGGGAGTTAATAGGTGATGGTGGCATCCTTGAATCAACAGTTGTTGAGGAAGGTGAACCAGTTGATACAGCGGGTTCTTGAGCAACTACTTCAGCAATTAGAGCAATGACTTTAGGGGTTGGGTGATCAATAGTAGGTGGAGGAGTGAGTAATTCATTAAACAACGGTTGAAATAAAAGATCCCAATTAGTTCTTAAAGGTGGTATAAATGGTGTTGAAGAAGGAGGGTTTGGCATGAGTCCTGAACTGATTGTTACAGGAGTCATTTCATGAAGTGCGGGTCCTGAACTGCTGCGTTCATGATTGCCATCGCAGTCAGCTCATCAAAATCTACTATGAATTGTTTCAATGATTTGTCTAGTACGTCGGTTGTAAATTCGAAATACTTTCTTTGTGGGTGCATAGACAATGAAAATACCAATATCTGCTTTTGGTAGTAACTTGCCCAAGTTCTCGCTATCGTTTATCAGATAACAAAGTGCACCAAATACATAGAAGAATGATAAGTCAGAAAGTTTGTCATGCAAAAACTCATATGGTGTTTTGCCTAGACAAAAGACGATTTGACGAATCGATTTTTGGGTAATTATATAAAACCATGCAGGTAGCAACTGTTTCTGCCCATAAGAATAACGGAGCTTTTGGCATAATCAACATTGTGCGAGAAGCTTCTATTAGCGCACAATTATTGTCTTTCAAACGACACCATTTTGCTTTTACGAGAGACGAGCAATATATCGTGTCAATGATTATTGCTCGCGAAAAGCTTGATTAACAAAATTTCAGTTCCAATATCTGTTGTAGATTCTTTTTGGACAGGCACTGTAAGCCGCACGTGGTTCATCTTGAGAAAAATTGATTATGAAATCTAAGCTTCTCTTTTGACCTTAAGCCACATATACCCATGTAAAATCGAGAGTTAACATCGACAATGACGAGGATGTACTTCTTCTATTAACAACTTGCAACACGCATTTGGTCATAAAAGAATCCATGTGAAAATGATAGAGTTTTTCTTGGTTGGTGTCTTTCACGATTTAGGTTTGTTGGGGTTTCCTTCTTGCGATTTTACCCATTGACATGCAGAACAACAGGAATGGTCCTTTTCAAACTTTAGCTAGTAGGACTCGACCAAGGACCATGTATAGCTAAATGGTTGATTTCACCAAAGTTCAGATGAGGCAGACGTCGGTGCCATAGCCAGGACTTAATCTTTGAGGCCTTTGACAAGAGACATATAAGAGAGGACGCCGTCATATCTACAAGAGACAGAGTATACATATTGTTGTCTAGAGATCCAGTCAATAAATCAACACCTTATAAATTACGAATGAAGCAAGTGTGTTGACAAAAAGCAACTTCAAGGTTCGAATCAAAAAATATGCCCAACGGAGAATAAGTTGTGTCTAAGTCCTTCCACATAGTAACCCTTGATATCGTAACATTCCTAATCTGATAATCACCATAACCCAATATCTTTGCACGTTGGATCATTTTCGAATTTGACAGTACACTAAAAAATTTATTGACGAATGGTGAGTGTGAGGCGATCTTCGTTTCATATGCTTGGAGCATCCAAAGTCCAAATACCAGAGAACAATTTGGACAACCTATATTCATCGAGAGAGGAAGATGGAACATCGGAAACTATGGATCCCTAAGATTGACTGGGTTCCTTTTTGTTAGCTGATTTAGATTAATTAAAAACTTAGATTTACTAGCAGGATACATTAGTTTCTAGATTTCCTCAGGTTTCCGTGGTAAACCAAGTTACGGAAGGGTTTCGGTATTTCATTATCTAAGAACAGTTAGTATTTCCTAAGGGCACTTCAGTTGGTGGTAATCAGTTTAAAGGGCACGCATTTCCTTACTATATTGTAGTCCGACCAGTAGGTCTCAGATTATACCAATATTTATTAAACACGTTTCCTGTTTGGTTTACAAAATTTTCTCTTGAACTTCTTTAATAGATTTAGATATTTTCATGAGTTATTCAAATAATTGATAAAATCAAGAAACACGGGCAAATCATATTTATCAGGAAAGGCATACAAGCATTACATTAAACATTTAAGTTCAAAATTCGCATTATGCTAGGGTATATGCACCATTAGCAGTCTTTAGGTGCAACAAACCGTCTGTATTTTGTCAAAAACTAGATTTAACTTTTTAGGGTGCGGCTTTCTACTTTATTCTTCTGAGTACTACTTGTTGTTTGTTGAATCTTATCTTTCTTTGTATTGCCTGAAGGATATGATCCGCTAGCACTAGTAGACGGTTTTACTCCTGTAGAAGACAACATAGGTTTGTTAGAAACTAGGTTTAATGTTGAGGCTATTTCTTGTGACTTGTTTCCTTATGTTTGTGACAGGCTCAGTGAATCTAACTCTTTTGTCCTTGTTCTTTGGGGTCACTGCCACTAATTTTCCATCAGTATTGTTGATACTAGGGCAGGTTTTACTGATGTTTGTAAGCAACTCCTGAATTAGTTTAGCATACCTACAGGCAGATTCTAACGGAATGTCCTAGTAGATATTTGATCTTAACCTGTTAAACTAGATCCATAAGAACGATAGTTTCTTCCTAATGTGTGCTTAATATGGCAGGTTGGTAGTTGAGTCGGTCTTTTTTATTCAACAATTTAGGGGTTATTGGTTCCACATCAATCTCAAGCATCTGTGGATCAATAGTGTGTTTTCATAACAGCATTATGAACTAGAGTTTACCTTTAAGTTCTCTTTAAATCATCCTTGAGAGTGTATATTTACACAACTTTTTCTGAACGCTAGCATTTAATCAGGAGTTTTCTGCAGACTTTAGATTGACTAAATTATTAAATCATCACATTATTCTTTTGATTGATACGTGTTGGTTTAATTCAGTAATAAAGTTTCTTATAGGTCTATTTGATATGCTCATTCTCAGCATTAAGCTTTTGAACCTAGATCCAATTTAATATTTTATGTTATCAATCTCCTTAAGTCTTTTTTTTGTCTTTTCCTCATTCTGTTTTCCACTTCAGAGAATTTAATTTCTCTTTCTAAATTCTTTATGAACCGTGTCTTTCTCTTGGGACTGAGCTTTCATTCATTTACTTCAAACAATTGATCAAAACTTGGAGTGTAGCACTTTGATTTGAACCGAATTGTTCCTTTGAAGATTTCCTAATTACGTTGGTATCAACTTCTAAAGTGATGCAATGTTTTTCAAGAGTGGTAAAACTTTTGAACAGTTTATCGTAAATCTCTTTTTCAACGAAATCCTTTTTGTTTGAGAAGCTCAGTCTCATGTGTTAGAACTTTACAAATTCCATGCTACATTCACATAAGTATTATCCACAGAAGAATTCATAATTATGTTCACTATATCATTTGTTTAATGACTTGTTCCAAAGAGTCGTGTCATTTTTCGTTCAAAACTTTATTCATTTTACTTCAAATGTTTTTGACTCTAAACGATGTTGTTCCACAGCCTGTTCCATTTGATGAAAGACATTTTGGACTTCATAAAGTTCATCAATCGAATATTAATCAAATGTATTAAATAAGTCATTCAGTGCTTTTACAAATGGAATTATTCCATCCCTAAAAAGCTTTTGTATGTTCGAAACCCCCCGACCCCCTCTGTGATGGTTGTGGCCGTGGTTCTTTGTTTGATAAACCATGTCATAACCAAGCAAGTTGTTGTTTACGTTCTTCATATCTCATATTAACCATGCTGACTTCTTTTGGAAGTTCTTTTGGTAACCTCTCTTTGGTGGGTCTACTTATAAAAGTGTGGATCTGGTGAATCATAGAATTCTAAGACCAAAGGCTTGGTCAGCAGATTAATTCAGTTTGGGAAAACAAATATGTTTCAAAATCTTGAGGGAAAGTTGGTTAAAAATAGCATAATCGATGGTTATAGTATTGACTTTCTTTTCTAACATCATATGATCCTTTTATTTTAAAAGCATTTTTGAATGACTCTCTTCAGCAAGCATGAGGGTCTCTTCGGAGTCAGGAATCACAATAGCAATCTTATTCTTAATGACATTACCATTATAAAGATTTGGTTCCAACTGCTGAGCTTTCTTCAGATAGAAAGGATTTTGAAAACCAAGAGCTTGTTTAGTGGTATGATCATATAAAAACTGACTTGTTTGTCAACATTGTGGAACAGTTTTGTGCAGATTGGATCTCTTTTAAAATAAATATCATCTAGTTTTGTTTTGGATATTCTTTTTCTAATACGCAATCTCTCTTTCGTTGTTCCTAGTTTCTTCTTTCTTAAAATCATTTTTGAGAAGAGTTTTTATTTGCATTAAAGATCCTTTTCTTTAAATGTTCAGAAAGAGTTTGTTCTAAGACGATTCAATCTCGACAGGACTATGCATTGAATCTGAATACGCTATTGTTTACTCTTTTAAATCAACATTTTGTCCTTCTTTCAAAACTTTAACCCGTTCCTTATATTATATCTTTCAAGCTCAGCAGTTAAAGTATCATTGACACTTTTATTTTCCAGATTCGTCTTGGTACAATGAACTACTTGGGTTTTAGTTGTTTAATCACAGATAATATCAAATCATCTTGTTGTGCAGAAGAGTTAGAATTCTGAACAGCTGCCTGTTGTGATTCAATCACATACTGAGAATAAGGAATGATATTGCTATCACTGGTTATTTCAGTCTCTGAATGGTTCACAACATTCGACTGTTCAGAAGACTGCATCGCCTGCACAGCTTGATTAATCATATTGTTATTCACATTATCATGATTGTGTACCTCAGCGAGAGCATCTGAACCATAATGAGATAAATTCGCCATGAGAGCAACTTTGGCAGTGTTGAGTTCATCACAATCAGAGTCATATGCATCTAAATCATCAGCTTGATAAGCAGCATTGTGAGTAATGACAGTCTGTGTGGCTTGACCTTCTGCAATTCCTGGATCTGCCAAAAATGCTAGTTCCTCCTCATGTAGAATTTGACCATTTGCTTGAGCTTGTACCAGCAACACTTTATCCTTAAACCACGAATCATCCCGTTTTCTCTTTGGTTTAGTGCACTGTTTGGACATGTGTCCTTCCCCTTTGCAGTTGTAACAAATAACAGTCCTTTGTTTCCCAGAATTGCTTCCACTTGCTCTTGGAGTGTAGGTCCTTGTAGTACCCGCAGCAAAAGAAGTTTGTCTCCCTTGAATTGGTTGTAAGGTCACTCTCCCATCATTAATGGTAGCTTGTTGCCTAGGGTTTGATGAATTCCTCAGCTGATTATTGGTAGTGGGGTAGCGGGAAGTGACAACAGCAGTCAAGAAAGACATCATGTGATTGATGGCATCAATGGGATCATCACCTTTCTGGAAAACTGGAACAATGAGATCTGAGTCTGGTTGGGAAAGTTCAGGTTGTTGGTTAACTGTGGGAGCATATTCTAATTGAGGGATGGATGATGATGGAGAATAAACGTTGTGGTGAACGGATGATTGATAATCGTTGGATGGATAAGAGATTGAAAGAGGTGTTGATGATTGATGAGTTGAGTATTGTTGAGACTAATAAGGTGAACCATACTGTGGAGACTGATATGGTGAAACTTGTGATTGAAATTAAGTGTTTTGGTATGATTTTTGATGAGTTTGATAAGGAGACTGGGTCATCTGATGGGATGCAACCAAAGCAAGCGGATCTGAGTTGCGTTCATGCATTAAACGAACCTCATTTGCATGAAATTCGTGTTGTCCCAAGTAAGCATGAAGCTGATCAATGTTAGTTGTATGCAAATCCCGAACCAGTTTGACATCAGTCACAAATTTGCTCCATTCAAGAGGAAGAGTATTCAAAAACTTTGTATTCACTTGAAATTGTTCCAGTTTCATATTGTAGATGTTCATGTCATTGAGTAGCAGTGAAAATCTCAAAGATAATGCAAGAAAATCTCAGGTAGAAAAATCGTGTAGTGTTTCACCCTTCTTATAAGCAAACACTTATGAAGTTCATCATTTTAGTTTACACTATCTTTGCCTGATCGTCAAATGAAGTTCCTTGCATGAGAAGTTGAATTATTTCCCAAAGTTCCTTGGCGATTCGATGATTGATAACAAGTGCATAGACCTCTTGTGGTAATCCTTAGAGAATGATATTTGTTTCTTTGACATCACAATTAGCTTGAATTGCATCTGCAGGAGTCAATTCAGAGTATTTTTTTGGCCTAGTCATACCATTTACCTCAATTGTAGGCCAGATGAGTGGACCATTTTCAACGGATTCAAGGATCATTCATCTATGTTGTCTATTCATCATGTATAGCTCCATTATGCATTTCCAAGAATCCGTACATGTCCATTTCCAACATAGTGGATGATGTCAGTACCTGAAAGAATCCGCTTTGTCACAAGAGTCGTCATTGAGAACTTTAATGTTAAAAGATTACTTGGTTTTGATCGTACTGTGATAGAAAGAAAATTTGTTTAATTAAGATTGTCTTTTTAGTGTTTTAATTCATGAAAACTACACGATTTTACAATTCTTGGCCAAAACCAAGGAAAATAAGTAAATTGTTTTCAGGATTTTTTACAAGTCAAAGAATAAACCGTGTAAATTTGAAAATTTAGAAGTTCGGTTCAATTAAAAAAATTTTACTAGACGTTTCCAACTATATTGAAGCAGTAGATCGGTTTGAAACTAGAAACTGAGTAGAATCGATGAAACTAGAAACGAGTAGATGGTTGAGAACAACAAACTCATAGATTGGTTGAAAACAGAAACAAGTATCATCGGTGTGAAACGACACGCGAAGCCAGTAGATCGTGAAACTAAGAAACTATAGATCGGAATTTGAAACTAGAAGGGGTTGAAACCATTAGATCTGTTGAAACTAAAACTAGTAGATCGGTAAAAACGCCAAGTAAGCCAGTAGATCGGATTGAAACTACAAACCAGTAGATTGATTAAAAAATAAAATCAAGTAGAATATACGGTTGAGACTCAAACCATTAGATCGGATGATTGTGAAAACTACAAAAATAATAGTTTTGGTTCCAACTATACTAACCACAATTTTCAAACATAAAAAAGTAAACCCTTTATTATGGTTGTATTGCAAAAATTCCTTGTACAACTAGTGGTTCCTAACCCATAGGAACAAGAAAAAGGAAACTTAAAGTTTTTTAAGTAAAAAATTTAAAAATCAAGCAAAGTTCATGAGCTAAGAGCGGTTCCCTTTCATATGTTTTAAATATCTGGAGTCCAGATACTAGAGAACAATCTGGACAACCTGTCATGACAAGAGAAGAAGAAGATGGAATATTTGTAGCATTGGATCCCCAAGTATGATTGGGTTTCGAGTGGTTAGCATTCTTAGATTCAACAATATTAGCTTTTTTACTCGAACCTACATTTTAAACATTTTTGGGTTTCCTGCTATAGACTTTAAGCTTTGGTTTTTGTGTTTCAACTGAGTGGGAAGTGGTTTTCTTAGGAGGCACTACGTTATCTGAAGTGATCCTAGTTAAAGGTCATAAATTACCAACTATGGTTAAAGTTCTGCCTGTTGGTTTCCACTTAAATCCTACTTTAGTGAATACATGACTCGTAGGTTTCTAAATATTTTATCTTTTATGTTTCTTAGCAGATTTAGCATGGCTATTTACATTTTCCACAAAATCAAGAAGACACGTATCATGAACACCATCAAACATAGATTTCTTACAAGTAGCACAAATAGTTTCAGAATTCGCATTTAACAGTGAATGCTTAACATCAACATCACGAATAGGTTCAACAACACGATTCTTTTTATTAACTTTCCTAGGTTGGGCTTCTACTTTATTCTTCATGTTCTTACTTGTTGTTCGCGAGATTTTATTATTCTTTTTATTGCCTGTAGGCTTTGATCCGCAATTACTAGTAGAACACTTCAATCCTGTAGGAGACAACACAGGTGTGTTAGAATATGATATTTTAGATGACTTTACCTGTTTAACGTTGCTTGAGGATGTGAGAGGTTCAGTAAACCTAACTTTCTTGACCTTGTTTTTGGGTGTGACAACAACCTTTTTCTTATTAAGTTTAATCGTATTAGGGCATGTATATCGAACATTTACAAGTAACTCCTGAATTCATTGGGCATGCTTACAGGCAAAGTATAACTCTTTATCTAAAGGTTGTTTTGCTTTAGCTTGTTCGACTATTTCCCGAAGAATATCAGCTTGTTCCTGAGTGTACTTAAGGTAATCTATGTGAGCTTCCCTATTTTGCAATAACCTAGGAGCTAAAGGTTCTAAGTCTAGCTTAAACATGCCTGGAATAATAGTGTAGGCAGATGGTGTTTATGCAAAAATATCAACAATTTCTTTTCTTTTTAATTTGCGTAAATCGTTTTTCAATGATGTTATCACAAAAACCTTATTTTGAATTTGAGCTTTTAAATCCTCATTTTTAGCAGATTTTAGTTTAGTTTACCAATTAAAGAGTCACTATGTTCTTTAGTACGAACACATGTCCTTTTCATTGAGTCAAACTACTCTTTAAAAACATGTTTCACATGATTAATTTCATTACAAAGACGTTCATTTTCCGAAAGCAATTTTGCCACACTATTCTCCAGTTCTACATTTTTGGTCTCTATTTCACAATAATCATACTTGACATTCTCTTCCTAGAACTTTTCTCTCATTGATTTTATATTATCCTTCAATTTACAAATGGTACCGTCTTTGTCTTGAAGCTGAGCTTTCAAATCATTATTTTTAAAAAATTCTAGAATTTCGAGAGCATTTTGATTATTACAAGATTCATCTTTTTGAAAAATTTCTTGATTAAGTTGTATTGACAATTCAAGAGAAATACAATGTTTTTCAAGTTGTGAGTAACTTTTCAAAAGATCATCATGCGCATTTTATGATTTCAAAAGCTCGGCCTCAAGATTGAAACACTTATCACAAGACTCTTTTCTCTTTCTATCCAGATTCACCAAACAAAGACATAGAATTCATCATAGTTAAAAAAACATCTTGAGACATGATTTGTTGTGAAAGTCGATCATTTTCCAAAAGTAATTATTTCTAAGCAATTTCTAAACATTGTTTGTCAACTGAAGACTGTTGAACAACAACGTTCATTTGGTCAAAAATTATTTGTACTTCCATTATTTCATTTAGAAGATCTCTATCAAACACATTGAATATGTCTTTTAAAGATTTTAGAAATGGAATAATTTCATTGTTAAAAACAGCTTTAGTATGTTCAAACCCCCATTCACCTTCTGTACGAGCATCAGGTGTAGTCCTTATCTTCACCACGTTGTCAAACCTGGCAAGGTGAAATTTAAGATTTTTAAGGCTTTCATTCACCAGGCTTACCTTAGGAAGTTCCTTAGGAGCTTCTATTTTGACAGGTGATGCATAAGAAGGTTTACTGGTAGGATTAGACATACGCAACCAGAAAGCTTGTTCAGCCGACAATTCTTGTTGTAGAGTAAAACATTTCCCAAAATCATCAGATAGTCTATTTAATTTTTCATAATCAATAGGTATATAAGAAATATTTTGTTTAATGGCCTCTGGATCCTTTTCTTTTTTAGACATTTTTGATCGACACTCTTCTTCCAAAATCAATGTTTCCTCATCGTCAATCACAGGCATAGCAACATGTTTAGCAGAAATAACAATACCATCATACCAGGTTGGTTTAATCAGCTGAGCTTTCTTAAGGTAAAACGGATTTTGATAACCTAAAGCTTGTTTGTGTATATTATCATAAAAACTTGAGGCTTTGTTAACATGTGCACTGTTTGAGCAGATTGACCCACTTTAAAAATAATATTATCAAGTTCATTTATCTTTTTTTCCAAATCAGTTTCGTTTTCCATATATTTATTTTCTTTTTTTTTGGATTTATTTTTGAAAACCGTGAATGTTTGCAATAAACATTCCTTTTCTTTGATTTGTTTATAAAGATTTTGCTTAAGTGAGTCAACTTTTTCTTTCAGTGCAAGCTTCTCTTTAATCATATCATCCATTTGAGAATTAATCATTTTTTCACGACTGCTTAAATCAATATTAAGACGTTGTTCAAAAGTTTTGACTCGTTCTTTATATCTCTCTAGCTCAACGGTTACTGATTCATTATTCTGTTCTTTATTAGCCTTTCCTAATTATTTACATGATTAATCATTTGTTCCGACATTTGTTCAATCACAGATAAGATCATTGAATCTTGTTGTGCCTGCAAATTAGTATCTTAAACATTTGCCTGTTGTGTTTCTTGTAAATATTAAGAGTACAGAATGATATTGCTATCACTACGTATCTTATTATTTGTAAAATCCACAACTAGTGTTTGTTCAAAATCCTGCATTGCATGCACACCTTGATTTTCTATATCATTAAGATGTGTTTCAGAATGAGGTACCTCTGAGATAACGTCAGAACCATAGTTGGAAATATTGGCCATGAGAACCGCTTTTGCATTCGAGACATCATCACAGTCAGAATCATACGTATCAAGATCCTCAGTCTGAAAAGCAGCATTAATTGGAATGATTGTCTGAATAGCTTGACAATCTGGAACCCCTGGATCTGCAAGAAATGCGAGTTGCTCTTCATCTAAAATTTGTCCAGCTTCCTGTGCTTCAGCTAACATTGCTTTATCCTTATACCACACTGCATTCCTTGGTCGCTTAGGCCAATTGCATTGCCTAGCCATATGTCCTTCACCTTGATAGTTGTAGCATTTAACAACCCTTGCCTGTCCACTTGCAGTGTTTCCCCCAGAACTAGTAGCATTACTCTTATAATCAGTACCAGAATAACTTTGACCTTGTCTCCCCTGAACTTGTTGCACTGTGACCCTGCCATCTTAAATAGTGGCATGGTTTCTTGGATTCGATGAAGTTCTAAGTTGATTGTTGGTTGAAGGGAACCTTGAGGAAGATACAACCGTTAGAAAATCCATTGCCTTGTTGAGACAAGCAATTGGATCATCTCCTAGAGAGAATACAGGAACAACAAAACTTGAGTCCACAAGAGGTGACTCAGTCATAGGTTGTATAGAAACTTGAGGTGATTGATAAGCAATTTATGGAACAGATGAGGTTTGATGATTCATTTAAGACTGATATGGATATGATGGTGGAACGGATGACTGATTGAATTGAGGTTATGATGGATAAGTAGATGATTAATGTTGATTGGGATGAATTGATCCATACTAAGATGGTGGAAACTATTGTTGAAGTTGAGGATTGTTTTATGAAGACTGATAAGAGTTGAAGTGAGATGGTGTCATCTGCTGATTTATAACAAATGCAAGTGGATCTTGATTGCGTTTACGCAGAAGACGGACTTCATTTGCATGGAGTTCGTGTTGTTCAAGATATTCATGAAGCTGATCAAAGTTGGTAGTATGCAAATCCTTTACTAGCTTGACATCAGTCACAAACTTACTCTATTCAGGTGGAAGACTGTTTAAGAACTTGGTATTAACTTAAAATTGCTCCATTTTTATGTTGTAAATGTTTATGTCATTAATCAGCTGACTGAATCTCAAGTAATACTTATGAAGTGATTCCCCCTTGATGTGAGTAAACTTATTAAATGCATCATACAGTTTACGCTCTCTTTCTTGCTTAGTCAAAGAGGTACATTGCATTAGTAATTGAACTCTCTCCCATAAATCCTTGGCAACTCTGTGACGATTCACAAGTGAATAGATATCAGCTGGTAGACCTTGAAAAATGATATTGGTTGCCTTTATATCACAATCAGCTTGAATTTTCTTAGCAGCAGATAATTCAACATATTTCTTTGTTCTGGTCACCCCATTCTCTTCAATAGTAGGCCAAATGAGTGGACCGTTTTCAACTGAT
>BQNB010094452.1:5389-17055 GCA_026074375.1 Tanacetum coccineum
CTAAAAACGCGTAAGAGATATACATCAATCTCTTCCTAATATATCTCATTCCTATATTAATGAGATGATTCTATAATTCCTTAATTACATTAATCACGTCTATAATAAAGCTCAGCAGATTCTATCTCTGACAGCAGAAACGAGAACATGACCAGCAGAAACATAATCAGCAGGAACGCTACTTGAACTGCCAGCAGGAACGACTTAATGCCATCAGCAGAAACGAAAATCTCTACCAGCAGAAACGACACTTAGTCGTTTTCAATTATTCCCAGCACTTTTGCTAATAAATTTTTTGGGTGTAATCACCCATTTATATCAGTACTAATATTCATATCTTTTGTAAATATTAATTTAGTAAGAATTTGCATTTTGTATGAATTTATCATTTGTTGATGTCAAGTTAGATCAATGGAAGTAAAGTCAATTTATGAAGTGGCTTTCAAAAGTTCATACTTTAGGAATTGGGGATATAATTTGGGGTTGAAGTTGCGGTGTAGCAGAGATAAATACAGAGGAGCCGTGCAGCCGTGCGGTTTCTTTCCAAACAGGTTTTGACATACCCGGAGTGATGCTGTCCAACAAGGATCTTATACATGCGATTTTTGGAGAGTTATTTGAGTTTTTAATTTTATATGTTTGAAAGTGTTTAATTTGGGATAATGTTAAGAAAGTATTTTGTATCCTTGGTACATGATGTGTGTTTAGTATTTCTGTATAATAAGTTTTATTTCTTACACCCTTACATAAAAAAAAGTTGAATGAAAAAAGTTGCCCCGCCGCAACGCGCGGGTAAATTCTACCTCGTTGCTTTCACATTAAATATGATGATGTCTAGTACAACCAATAAGTCACCTCGGCCGTTGTTTCCCTATGCGAATTTTCCCGCCCATCAGCTACCGGTTCAATTTGTTAGTTTTTCGGCTTCAACAGTCACCTATGCAGTATTATGGAGCACGTGTTATATATCCCGCTTCGGTCTTTTATGCTCCTACTTTTCCACAGGCATTTCATACCATGACTCTTCAAGATCCCGGTTGGAACATGGATACTGGAGCTTCTTCTCACTTGGCAGGCAATACAGGTATACTCACTTCCTTTAGTAATTCGAGCATTTATCCATCTGTATTTGTTGGCAATGGTCAATCTATTCCTGTCACGCATACCGGACATAGCTTCTTGCATACATCTCATAAGCCTCTTTAGTTAAATCATATTCTTGTCACACCTCACATAATTAAGAATTTAATTTCTGTTCGTAAATTCACACGTGACAATGATGATTCTGTTAAATTTGATGCTTATGGTTTTTCTATAAAAGATTACCAAACAGGAAGGCTTCTTATTCGTTGTGATAGTACGGGCGACCTTTACCCGGTTACTCAGCAACCTCCGTTTCAATCTCCAGTTGTTTTGCTTGCATTTAGTTCCACTACATGGAACAGACGCCTCGGTCATCCCGAGGAAGATGTGCTTCGTCGTTTAGAGTCAAGCAATTTAATTTCGCGTAATAAATCAAAGTTATCCGCTTTATGTCATGCATGTCAATTAGGTAAACTTGTTAAGCTTTCGTTTTATAAATCTGAGTCTTCTGTTAAGTGTGTGTTTAAAATTATTCACTCGGATTTATGGACATCCCCAATTGCGAGTGAAAGTGGAATTAAATATTATGCTATTTTCTTAGATAATTTTTCGCACTTTGTTTGGATCTACCCTTTGCATAAAAAATCTGATTTGTTTGATACTTTTGTTGGTTTTCGTGCTTATGTCAACAACCAATTTAATGTAGACATTAAGGCTTTGCAGCGTGACCATGGGGGTGAATATGACAACACCCGCTTCCATGACCTTTTTCGCCAAAATGGTATACAATTTCGCTTTTCTTGCCCTCGCACTTCCTAACATAATGGAAAATCTGAACGTATGCTTCGTACGATTAATAATTTTATCCGTGCATTGCTTTTTCAAGCTCACATGCCTCCTTCTTATTAAGTGGAAGCTCTTAATATGATCGCTCACCTTTTGAACATATTACCTTCTACCGCCATTAATAACGAAATACCATTCACCAAACTTTATAACCAAACACCCACATATGAACATTTGCGTGTTTTTGGATGCCTTTGTTATCCTCACATTGATGTTGCACACAAACTCGAACCTCGTTCTACACCTTGAATATTTCTAGGTTACCCCGCCAATCATCGTGGTTATCGATGTCTCGACTTATCCTCCAATAAGATAATTATCTCGAGACATGTACGATTTGATGAAGACGTTTTCCCATTCGAGACCATCACGCCTTCTACTACACCGTCTTAAGACTTTCTTTTACCACCAATATTACCCACTATGCAGCCTAATACCCTCCCCACACCTGAACCACTAGTCCCACACGTCCAACCTCCACCCAGCCCAATTACACCTGCGACCCAACCTATATCTGCTCCACCCAGTCCAACTATTATTTCACATCCCCATACTCATCCATCTCCCAACCTCACACCAAGTTCACCTTTAGTCCACACATAATACCATGCCCAAACTATCACACCACCCTCACCGGATACTAACCATACTATATCTCACACAAATAATCCCACCAAAAGTGTATCTATGCATCCCTTGGTCACTCGTGCTAAAGCCGACATTTTTAAACCACTTGAGCGTATGAATTGTCATGTTACCACTACTTCACCGCTTCCTCGCTCTCATGTTCATGCTCTTCAGGACCCTAACTGGAAAGAAGCTATGTTAGATGAATATAATGCTTTAATTACTAACAAAACGTGGGTTCTTGTGCCCCCATCCAGCTAACGTTAATGTTTTTCGTTCAATGTGGCTTTTCAAACATAAGTTTCATGCAAATGGCTCATTAAGCAGGTATAAGGCTCGTCTTGTTGCTAACGGACGCAATCAGCAACATGGTATTGATTGTGATGAGACATTTAGTTCGGTGGTTAAACCAGCTACTATTCGTACTGTTTTGAGTCTTGTAGTTTCTCGTGACTGGCCTATTCATCAGCTTGATGTGAAGAATGCCTTTCTTCATGGTCACTTATCTGAGACAGTATATATGCATCAGCCTCCAGGGTTTGTTGACCCTGCTCACCCTGATTATGTTTGTCACTTAAAATGATCATTATATGGGCTTAAGCAAGCCTTGCGCGCATGGTTTCAACGCTTTGCCTCTTATGCTACTAGAGTCGGTTTTCAGCATAGCAAAACCGACTCCTTGTTTATTTTTCATCGCGGGACTGACATTGCTTATTTATTATTATATGTCGATGATATCATTCTTACAGCATCTTCTACAGTATTTCTACAGTGAGTCATCAGCTCCTTACATGCCAAGTTTTCTATGACTGATCTTGGCTCTCTTAATTATTTCCTCTGCATCTCGGCTCAACGGACTTCGACAGGCATGTTTCTATCGCAATCTAAATATGCTGAGGAAATACTTGAGAGAGTCCACATGCAGCATTGCAATCCTTGTAGGACTCCGATTGATACTCAATCCAAGTTGGGTCCTGATGGTGACCCAGTTTCTGATTCCACCTTGTATCGTAGCTTGGCAGGTTCTCTTCAGTATCTTACTTTCACAAGACCAGATATTTCTTGTGCTGTTCAACAGGTTTGTCTCTATATGCATGATCCTCGTGAGCCTCATATTGCTGCATTAAAGCGTATTCTTTGGTATGTTCATGGTACTCTTGATCATGGTCTTCAGCTGCATGTTTCTACTACCACTCAGCTCACTGCATATACCGATGCTGATTGGGCAGGTTGCCCAGTCACCTGACGGTCCACTTCTGGGTATTGTGTTTTTCTTGGGGATAATCTACTGTCAAGGTCTGCTAAATGATAGGTTACTTCATCACGTTCTAGTTCAGAGGCTGAATATAGGGGTGTTGCTAATGTTGTCGCTGAAACTGCCTGGATCCGTAATATTTTGTGGGAATTACATGCTCCTTTGTGACAATGTCAGTGCCGTTTACCTTTCTACTAATCCGGTACAGCACCAACGTACTAAGCATATTGAGATAGATATACATTTTGTTCGTGATTATGTGGCTTCTAGGCAAGTGCGTGTTTTACACATTCCATCTCAGTTTCAATATGCATATATCTTCACCAAGGGTCTTCCTAGTGCATTATTCCCCCCCCCCCTAACCATACAAATTTAATTAACACATTTTACAAACATTCCTACACTATATTAAGACCTACACAAGAAGATTTAAAGCTTGGTTAAAGCCTTTACAAGCATATAAAGCAAGAAAAGGAATGATAGGGGTTTTCTTAGAAAAATTAGGGTTTTCACCTTTTTATTTCAAGCAAGGTTTAAATCACAAAGGGTGTGATATGTTTTTCATTAACCCACTCATTTTTCATACTAAGGTTATCTAAAACCTAAACATTTATATATTATGATTTTATGAGTATATATATTCTACGTAGCAAAAATCACCATTAGGATACTTTTAATCATGGAAAATGAGCTTATATTGAGATCATGGTTTTGATACTTTTTACACATGTTATGTAGTTGCATAATATCATGGATATGTGATAATTATAAATAGTGTATTCATGTTGAGGGGGTCCCCCCCCCCCCCCCCCCCCCCCCCCCCCCTTTTTTGTGGGGGGGGGGGGGGGGGGGGGGGGGGGGGGGGGGGGGGGGGGGGAGTTAAATCAAAGAGCCTCAAAGTCAAATAAAGAATCATCAATTGGGGAGATTGTTAGACTTATAATCACATATGTCAAACAAGAATGTAACAAGTATGAGCATGTTGGTCAAGAGCACAAGTTGATCAAGAAAGTCAAATCAAGATGATTCAAGTCAAGGAGATGATGCAAGATAACGATCTCAAGAACTCAAAGTCAAAAGATAAAGGCTCAAGATCAAGATCACAAAGCATGAATGAACAAAGCCATTACAAACAAGACAAGACCAAAACAAGGCAAAGCATAAACGTCAAAAGTCATATCTTCAACGTCATCGGTAGTACGGAGGAGTTTGAAGAAAGAGACCTCAACATTGGGGGAGATTGTTAGCCTTAATTTTATATAAGTCGAACAAGAATGTTATCGGTCTTATTAGTCGTAATTAGTCTTGTTAAGTAATAGGCTAGTCGGGTTCAACGGGCTTGGATTGTAATCTAATATTGTCCATGTTTCGGGCTCAAAGCCCAAGAAAAGCCAAGCCCGGCCCAAGTTAGAAAGCCCATAAGCCACTCATGGCTCAAGGGTATAAATAGAACCCTCTCCACACATGGAGAGGGTGTTGGTTACCATTTGCATAATTTGTGTGTGTGTGTAATCTTCCACCTCTTTATTTCTCTCTAATAATCTTTCACTTTCCTTATCTCTTTTCTATCTTTATTTTGCTTATTGGTATAGCTTATGTTGTGTATGGATTAAGCTTTTGGGATAACAGTTTTTAATATAAATTTTTGCGGAACATTTTAGAATCACTTAAATAATATTTATACATGTTTTAGACTTTATAAATATTATTTTACAAATGCGATTGCATTATTTATACGATTACACGAATACAAATACATGCTTAATATTTATCAAATGCGATTTAAATATTATTTCACAAACACAATTAGAAGGTGATGTAGCTATATAGAATTATATATGGTGTTAGTTATTCATAGTACTTAGTACTTATACGACCTAAAATTATTTCGGTTACATTCGAGCGTATTTGTAACGCATTCTCGGTTTGAGATTGCATTATCGATTCACTCACTCAAGGTGAGTTTATAGTCTCACGTTTTACTTGTTTTACATATATTTTTGGGGTGAGAACATGCTTGTTTGCAAATACATTTACATGGTTGATTACAAATTAGTTTACATACTCATTTACATAGCTCGCTATAGAATACATTACTTGACTTCATTTTTATTCACAAATACATACTTTACTTTTGAAATGATTACGGATTAGCTTAAGTGGATTGAACTGTTAATTACCTAGAGGGTAAGCGTGAGTGTTATGAGATAGATCTATTAGGGGTTGACTACCCCCGTTCGGGTGATTAGCTATCACTAGTTCGAGATCAAACTAACGAACATTATAACATTGTCAGAGTAAAATACGATATACAAATGAACTGAACCTTACGGTGCCTTGAATAAAGTGGCATACTTATATGAGTCTACGTAGAAGTTTCATAAACTTAGAGTAATCTTAATCATTGTTTTATGCACACTTGAAACATTTTGGGATATTGTGCTCATTACAATATACACTTGAAACATTTTGGGATATTGTGCTCATTACAATATACACTTGAAACATTTTGGGATATTGTGCTCATTACAATATATACTTGAAACATTTTGGGATTATATTTACATTTACAAAAACCTATGAACTCACTAACTTTATGTACATTGGAGTCCAAACTTTTCAAGAATACTTTTCAAACGACACTTAGAGGTCGTTCTCTCCTGACTGGTGCAATGGTACTATGAAGTAACGCTCCCGAAAACATATTCCGCTGCGACCCATTTTGGGGGTGTTACAGATTGGTAATCAGAGCCAAGGTTATAGAGAACCAGGTCAAATGTTTTGCTGGACTATAACCATTTTCAAACATTGCATTCATACAAAGGGGTTTTTCACGGGACACACATACACTAGTTGTTTGCATTAGTTGGTCTTACTAGATGCTTACATGATTCATATACGTGTTTATATTATAGTACGTACACTACAATAAGGGCCTTACATATATATGCAAAGATGAGTTTGCATTCTTTCGCATTCTCTACAATTATTTATATAAGGGTTATTTATATAAATAGGGGAACATTCCTTTAGGCAAGGTAGCAATATAAGCTCGCAGGTCCTAAGCGCTACATAAACATTAAGCTATCAAGTATGATATCTTACAATCGTTCATTTATGCCATGAGCGCACATTCATATTTACTATACATCATCTTACAACATATTATTTTTGGAGCATGACAAAGATAACTAAACTAATCTAATCCTATTACTCTTCTGATTTTGAAGAAATGGCACCAAAAAGATCCACAAGGTCAACACCAATCACAACAACCACCACCACATCTGTCACTGATGCGCAACTAAAGGAAATGATTAACCAAGGCGTTACTGCTGCATTAGCGGCACGTGATGCTGACAGAAACACGAATGGTGATGACAATCATACTTCGGGAACGGGTGTCAGAAGGACTGAACTCGTTGCTCGAGAGTGCACTTACCAAGACTTCATGAAGTGCCAACCTCTATATTTCAAAGGCACTGAGGGAGTTGTCGAACTAACTCAATGGTTTGAAAGGATAGAGACTGCGTTTCGCATAAGCCACTGCTCTATAGAGAATCAGATCAAGTTTTCCACCTGTACTCTTTTAGCAGGTGCCCTGACGTGGTGGAATTCCCACGTTAGGATTGTTGGTCATGATACTGCTTATGTAATGACTTGGACAAAACTAAAAAAGAAAATGACTGACAAGTACTGCCCGAGGAACGAGATGAAGAAGCTTGGGGCTGAATTATGGAATTTAAAAGTAAAAGGTATCGATGTGATAAGGTACAACCAATGTTTCCAGGAACTAGCATTGCTGTGTGTTCGAATGTTTCCTGAAGAGTCTGACAAAGTTGAAAGGTATGTCGGTGGGTTGCCCGACATGATTCACAGAAGTGTTGTGGCGTCGAAACCAAAAACCATGCAAGAAGCTACTGAAATGGCAACAAAGCTGATGGATAAGAAAATCAGCACTTTTACTGAACGTCAAGCTAAGAACAAGAGAAAACTTGACAACAACAACCAAGCTCAACAACAACTTCCCAAGAGGCAGAATGAGGCCCAAGCTTACGTCGCTGGGACTGGTGAAAGAAAAGAGTATGCTGGAACTCTACCGCTGTGCAACAAGTACAAGTTTCATCACAATGGCCCATGCACTGTAAAATGCTCAAACTGCAAGAGGGTCGGTCATCTGACCCAAGACTGTTGGAGTTCTGCTGCTACTAACAATTAGAGAACCCTCACTTGCTATGAATGTAGGAATCAATGGCACTACAGGAGTGATTGCCCAGAGTTGAAGAATGGAAACCAAGCTGGAGGTGCTGGAATACGTAGAATGGTGCATGCCTTAGTAGGAGGAGGAGAAACCGATCAAGACCTTAACAACATTAAAGATGAGATTGATGCTTAAAAGAGAAAGTTGTCTCGCTTTGCCTAGTAAACCCTAAGTTGGAAGTATCTTAGACTTTATTTCCCTAGGAGTTCTCGTTGTATTTCTCTTAAACATCCATTGTACGAATGATTTCAAATTATCTATCGAATCTATGTATTGTGAAATTTCTGCCAATCTACTCCAATTCTCTAATTATTCATGTAAGTCATTCTAAAAATCATAACGCTATTTTGACGAAAATGAGCAATGCATCATTAGTCCTCAATTATACATGACTTGATCAACTATGTATAATTCAGGAAGGACCATGCTATGCTGAGAGTAGTCACCTTAAAAATTCTTGTCAAAAGACATTTTTCTATTTATATCAAGTTCTGCGTGTGTATTCATAAAATGTAATCATCGCGAGAAACCAAACTGACAATAATAATCACTAAGTAAACTCTTACACCACTGTACTATATAAAGTCGACATCATTTTATACAAAAATCCTATGTCCAAAAGTCAAGACGCATCCCTAGTTACCCTAGGATGATCGACTAACAAGTTTACTCGCCATTAAGGAATATACCAATTCATCATTTTCGATGGATACGTAATACCATAGAGCTTGGTAGTTACGACACCACCATAGGTATAAAGTCGTTATCACTCTAAGAAAGATGTTATAACTGACGCGTTAGGCCAAAAAAAGCCCGCTAGAAGTCGAGCTTTGGTCGCAACAATAAATATTAAACCAACATCACAAATCCTGAACACTCAAGTTAAAGCAAACTAAAGGGGAATGCAAATGAGTTACCAAACGTGGTAACGAAATATTTAAGACAAAATAATAATAATAACAAATAGAATTGTTGCCACAACATCCATTTATTATCTTAAAAATAAGATTACATAAGGACATAAAGGAAATAAAAGCTTTATTACAACCCTCCCCTAGTAATAATATCTATTTCTTCCAAAGGAGATCCACGCCGATTGCAAGAACAATGAGGGGCACGAAAATTGCTAGAATAAAGGCCAAATACTGAAATCCTTCTTCGTATGGGAAGTAGGCAAGATAAATACCGAGTGTTATCGCGGTCGCCATCGTCAAGAGCGTGATGATGTGCAACATTTTTGAGGATTGCATAAGAGAAAATGTAAGTGAAAGATTAAGTGTTGTATGAAGAAATGGAGGATAAAAATTTGGTATTTAAAGAGAGGAAGTAGCCGTTGGGGCTACTGTTCATAGCCGTTGGAGTTACTGTTTATATAATTTTTTTTACCCACACTTCTTCACAAAGAACGCACCAACGTCAAGTGCCGCGTCTTAAGCCTTGAGGACAAGGCTCATTTAACGGGGGGAGTCTATAACACCTCGTGTTTTAGGGTCATTTACGTCATCAATAAATTCACAAGTTATTTTTAGTGTTGTACGCGTTCGCTTTTATTTCGCGTCATTGAGTTAAATCACGTAAGCTAAAAAAATGATCATTCAATGTAAACGGGCATCAAACAATTAAATGTTTACATCAAGCAAGTGTTAAGTAATTATTTTGAGGATAATTATTAACTTTGTTGATTTTATTTTTATTGGTTGCGTAAAGTGTTTACATTTCGCGATAAAGTACGTTTAGGCATACCCGGAACCACATTAATTAATCTACGCTTCAACAAATGCTTATTTTTATTTTTAATGATCAAAGTTTATAAAACTTTTACCCCACTTATCATATGGGACGCCTCATATATACAAGAAATAAGCAAGACTTATTCAACTTGCAAGTATTATACATTACATTTACTTACTTACAACTTATTAATAGCAAGTATACTTGCATTTCTTTCATTATATTGCAAGAACTAGCTAGTAAACACATTCCACATTCCATGGGGATGATCTCTACTTTTAGGAACATAGAAACATCTCCATTTAAGACCTAGTACATGTACATACACTAGTTAGTAAGACTTATGTCATGTATAGTAAATTTGACCCATAAAACCCTCCTTTGGTTCCCATTTGAGCCGTCCCCCCCCTTGATATTTACTTGATATTTTGTTCTTTGTACTTCTCATTTGACTAGCTCTATACTTATAATTCATTCAACACTTGAGATAAAAACACACATCACAACTCACTTGATAAAAAATTAAAAACCATCTCTCTTTCTCCCTCTTTTTGGCCACAGCAAAACAACACCATCCGTACAACACCATAACAAAATTTATATACCCACATACAAGCATACACACATCCTTCCTATGATAACCTAAGGTGTTTTGAATGGTTGGCTAAGCCTTTGCAAGATTTAATCAAGTGATTTCAAGATTAGGGTTTCCTTGGAAAACTAGGGTTTCAAGTTGTGTAAGCTTGTGTTTGTAATCTAAACAAGGGTTTAGATTGTGTTTTCCATCATCATACATCATTATAAGGTTATATAAAACCCTTTATGGATTTACATTTATGATTTTATAAGTATATATGTTCTATGTAGCAAGAATCACCATTTAGGACTTTTAAACATGTAAAAAGAGTTTTTACTTGTGATTATCATTTTGTATACTTTTACATATGTTATGATGTTGTTAATATTATGATATAATGGAAGTATAAGTGATGTACCATGTTGGTTAAGTATAAAAATGTATATGTACAAATTAGGGTTTTTAAAGTACTTAAGGAAAGTTATGTTTTCATGTGATGTTAATAACTTGTAGATCTTGTTATCATGGATATATGGAAAAAGGGTGGACTAAGTACATTATTATATGTATGACATAGTATATAAAGAGTATTGGAAGACTTGTGATAAATTACTAAATAGGAAAGTACAAAAAAATCAAGTTTACAACATGTTTTTATGAAAAACCTCCAAATTTTCTGTTTGGATTCGACACATAACCTGGTCATATTATGTTTTTATAAGATAATACGTCTCATTACGATTCCAAAAAGCTAAGAAACTCGAAAAACGGACTAATGACGAAAAAGATAAGCTAATTACGAGTTATACGTTAATTAAACGGGTTTATAAAATAACTTTTTATAAAAACAAGTTATAAAACTTCTACAAACAAAAGGTTTGATATTTTTATTAGATCACACATAATTTTAGGATTTCAAAATAATAAGAATCAAAAATTTTCAATCGATAACGAGGGAGTTATGAAATACGCGAGTTTACAACAATAAATACTTTTATAAAACTATTTTTATAAAAGTTACTATTCATGACAGAAACTTCTATTTTGTAAACCTCATAAATAAGTAGAACTTTCAATTACGAGAACGTGCTCGAAAGAATCGCTAAAAATGGAGCTATAACGAATAAAATACGCCATTTACGGGTTTTACTATAACTAAAACTATAAAAATAATTTTATAACTGGTGTGAACAGTAAAATCACTGTTCATCAGAGGACATGAAATACAAAAATGTCATATTTTGATACGTTATCTTAATACGAAAGCGTTGGCATAAGAAACGCAA
>BQNB010094453.1:0-26116 GCA_026074375.1 Tanacetum coccineum
CTTGAATGATCAAAACTGAAACAATGAACCACCGCAAGAAAATAGACATTTAGTAACGTAGTTTTTAATTTCACAAAAAGAATGTCAATAAATTTAACACTTTAATTTGAGATTTAATGACACTTTTATAAACAAAATGTGTGATGAAAGATAAACAATATGTACTCGCAATTTTATTCTGTCATTATAGATACACTTTTACCTACCGGACTTGTAACTGCACTTTTTTAAGTGTGGAGAAGCATATAAAAGTTTTAGTGACACTTCTTTAATAGTTTTGGTGACATTTTCTTACCTTGAGCGACACTCTTTTGACTTTTGATGACATTTTTTTTATGTGAGTGTATAGATGACTATTTTTTTGTAGTCAACAAGTGAAATTAGGAACCTATAGCCAACCACATGAACGATTTGTGTAAATTATTGTTTCTGTAGTTATTCACGTTATAAGATTGTGTACTATGAAGCTGTGTTTTGCGACATTCTAACAAGCGGTGTACATTCTTATTGTATAGATATCGTCGTTAAATCTTTTGAGGGTAATAGCGGAGCAAGAAGAGTGTACTATTGAGGAACTAAACGCGGGAAGGGTGTGTGATTGGTTTGTGAAAGACAAACTCAAAAGAGAGCAAAACTTGGATTGTGTTCTTGAATGGAACGAATCCGATTTTGTACTATGAAAGAATACCATTTAGACTCTTTGTTCCCAAGTGTGTACTCGATGTTACAACTTGTGATTTGAGGGTGTTATGTCATGAGCTATCGTTGTCCGATGGTTTGATTCTATTACGGTCATAAATTGCTCATCGTACTTGAGTTCTAAGAGTTTAAAAACTTGTTTCAAAACATGTCCTTACATGTTATCTGCTTCAAGTTCGACTCACTTATAGAGAGAATACTTTTGTGACTGAATTTTATCATTAGATGTCGAGTTATTCAAGTTATTAGAATTTGCTCAAACAAGACACGTACGCTATATGTTAGTATGTTACTACTTGTGTAAAGATATATGTGATTCAATAAATCTATCTAAGTGGTTCAGATTTGCTTATGGCACTCAAATGTCTAAATCAAGTTACGAGTGTTTAAAACTTGTTTACACACACTTGCTCTACAGGACTGTGTCGAATCAAATAGATAATAATGAAACTAACAAATCTTTATTGGTTATCAGGAATGAACCCGTCATCCTTCTTTGTTCAAAGGCATAGTCTGTCATAAGGTCGAGAACCATGATAATCTAAAGAAATAACCCAGTCACCCGTCATACCACCCATGGCCTTGTCAATTTTGTCATAGGTAAATTGGTGAGCTACTGAGCTATTGTATGACATAGGAGGTTTTATGAGTGACCTTTGACCCGCTATCGTTTTTAGCTATTTCATTTTATTACCACCGGTTAAAAGAAATAAACTGAACCAACCCATTCATAAGTTAATGGGTTAAAATTGCCAACCCTCTATTTGTAAAAGTTCTTATGTTATACATTCTTACTTCTTAGTATACGAGTGCTTGTTGCAGAAAGAGAGATACTTGGCTCGACCGCAAGTTCAAGAAGACTCGGTATGATAACAAAATGTTTGGTTTCTGAAACTATGAGTTAAATTTGTAATTTGACTTTTGTTTGTGGTTTGTTTATGTGTGTTTAAAGTTAGTCAGTCAAAACCGTTACCTAGCTATCTATCATTCAAGTATCGAAAATCAAATAAAACAACACTTTTTATTGACGACGGGAGAACATCTTATAACAAAGCCACAATTCATAACTGTTAGCATCTTCGGATACATCCTTTCAGTAGTTCAATGCACGTTTATTAGAACGAACAATATTATTGGTTCGGTACATGGAATTATTAAAAGACCATATTTATATCCCATCGACGCAAATCCATTCACCCACAAACAGCTTCTTGCAGTTCAGATTTGGGTTGATGAAATCGAATAATCCGGAGCTCAGCTTGAACTTTTGAGCAATGTCAAAACAAGTATCTCCACTTTGCACGCCGATGACAGAATTGCAAACCGGTGTTCTTGTAAAATCTAATCGAAATTAGAGTAACGTTAATTGAAATAAATGATTCATATCAGCCGCAAGACGGAAATAAATTAAAAAAATCTTTTCATTGTCAATTATTTTAGACGTAGTTCAAACATACACATTGATTTATAAATTAAATAGCGCGAAATGATATGATTAAGAACTTGCAGAGGACTTTTAGGCTCACCGAAAGATGTCACTCTGCATTCAGTTATCGTCAAGATACTCACTAAAAGGAACACAAAAAGCATGTACACGACTGTTTTGTTGTTGTTCTTGGCCATGATACCGTACGATGATCTTACTGCAGGTTGTAGAAGTTTGAAAGGATGATTTGGTTTTTGTAAATGTTAATCCATTTATAGAACTCATAACCTATAACGCGACTAACACATAAACCAAAACAACATCGATGAAACTCGATGTTGATGTAACCAATGAAATCAGTTGCTACAATGCTACGAAAACAAACATCAAGAATTCGTTAAAAACTTGGATTTCGTAAGTATTTAAATGATATAAACCATAAAACGATGCCATCTTTTATTCATGTTGGAACATTGTTTCACTTTATTGATTATAAAAGCAAAAGGCACAGCTTCATCCTGTCTCGTTAGTTTGTTCTCAACCATAATTTCAACAAATTAAATGACAAAATCATCTAGCACGAGACCCAGAATACAATTTGGGTCTTGAGAATGACGATATATTAAACTTCGAATAATACAATTTGGGTTTTCACAATGAGTGGATTACTGCGAATAAACCAAAGACTATTGAGCAGTGCATCAGGGGCGGAGCCAGAATAAATATCGAGAGGGGAATTTTTTTTTTGTCAAACCAAATATACAAAGGAAAAAGCATGTCATTAATAAACTTAATAATATCTAATTCTATTATAGTTTGCTTGTTAAAATGAGAATACAATTTTAAAAACAAAATCTAAAAGGGCTGGATAGATATATAATAGGTTTGAAGAAAAAGCATATATACCCACATGAGTTAATCACAAAACCCAATAATAATACGCCAAAAGTCTCTAACATCTTCATCTTCATAAAGCTACTTTTATCGAGGAAGGAAGCCTCACGCTTACGTGAACCAAAGCTCACTCGTGAGCCTCACTAACACCCACATGGGTCACACGTCAAAACAAGCAAAAACAAGGTATAATGGTGAGGATGCCGCTTTTGGGGCATTGTAAAAGTGTGAGCCAGCGCACTGTAACATTAATTTAATATTTTTTTATTATCATTTTATTTACTTATAAATAACTTTAAACTTCAATATTTTTAAAACAACTTTGAATTATATACTTTTTACTCCTATTTTCATTTTTACTAATAAAATGTGTCAACAAAATACATTTTAGTTTATGTTTTTAATTATTTCTGTAATGTTTTCAATTTATGAATAATAAAAGTTTTAGTCTTTAATAAAAAAATGTGTTGTCCGATGAGAGGTTTTGTGATTGATAATAGTGATGTGTGAGATAGAGTGAGGGTAAAAAGTAAGAGAGAGAAAGCTGATGTATCCAGTGATTGTGTGTTTTTTTTCGATGACTGATAAAAGAAGCCTAACAACAAAACCAATTTCATATCTTTACCAATGCAACTCAACTTCTTAAAACTCCATTGCAACACACAATTGATTTTGCTTTTCATCATAAAACACTGATTTTCCTTTTTTGGTTCGAAGAAGACAAATTATTATTTTTTTAGGGGGGGGGGTGTGCAAATCAAGAAAATACCTCAAAAATTCTAAAAAGCTAAACTATAAAATTTTCATGTGGGGGGCACCTGCCCCTCGTGCCCCCCTCCTAGCTCCGCCTCTGATTGCATCTAAAACCATCTTTAGAGCTAAATTGAAAGAAAAATAACTCGTTAGATGAGTTAAGCATTGATTTAATCAAACCATATTTACTCCAAGTGTTCCTAACATAGTTAGCAAAAACAAGGTAAGCCACCCGCTTTCCCAAAAAGATCTCATAAGCCGAATTAGCAAACTGTTCGCTAACCACTCGAATAGATTCAAACAGGACAACCACATCAGTCCCGTTTCCTGCATGTGTAATTAAAGTGCAGAAATTCACACTTTTCCGACTCGTGTCCCCTCTCAATAGTGTTGCAAATGACATAAAAGCCGGAAGCGATGCACTAGCAGTAGGTTCCACATTAGCATTATAGTTTACATCATCTCACTTGTTCGATTCTCGTGGTGTTTCCATGTTATGAGAAGCCCTAGTCAAATTACTTGTTTGAACACTCAGACCAGTAGTACCGGACCTGAAAAAACGCCAACGAGATCAGTCTTCTTCACCACATTAGAACTAGTGTCTTCACCAAAATTCAAACCAGAACCACCAGCAACACCAACCTCTTTCTCCTTTACCCCTCTCCTTCCCCCTTTCTTTTTCGGACTCAAGTATCCCCTCTAAATACACAACTCATACAACCTCAACACAAACCAAATTAGCGATCCACCAAGGAACCCTAAGTCGACTCAACCAAACGGTAATACGAACATCAACAAACTCAGCTTAAGCTTAGAAAAAATTCTCAACCCTAATTCAAACGACTTAGGGTTAGGAATACAAGAGTAAACTAGCAGCAACAGCCCGAAGCTAAACTTTAATCAACAAGAAATCACCCTAGTCAAAACCCTAACGAAAACTCGATTAAGGAATGAATATATAATTAACTTTTCCAAGTTTGATAACTAGTAGACTAGGTGTGTATATGAGAAAAACCCAACGACGAGTAGCCGTCAGTAAACACACTATAACATTTATTATGTAAGATGAGGTTTGTAACACATTTTAAATAACGCGGAAAAGATCATAATTTTACATTGCTAAAGATATTTTGATGAAAAAGTCTTGTCTTCCTACTATTTGTATTACTTACATTTGAGTAAGTCAATATGAGCGACTGTTAGCAAGTCGATAATCAAACAAAACAACTTTATTTATTGATAATCGGTTACAACACCAATCATTTATTTACATTGCATAATCATAAATTCGTACAAGCAACAACTGTTGATACTTCTTTTCAGTAGTTCAAGTCCTAACAGAAAGATCAACATTATATTATTGGTAAAATCATTTATGGAACCATCAGGAAAAGTGTGATTAGAAATTTTAGATTAGTACTCCACCCACGCAAATCCATTCACCAACAAATAGCTTGTTACAGTTCAGATTCGGGTTGACGCCATGGAATAAACGAGTGCTCAGCTTGAACTTTTGAGTGATGTCAAAACAAGTATCTCCACTTTTCACACCAATAACTTTAGTACAATAAGGAGTTCTTCCTGGAAAATTCAGTGAAGAAAACAACGCTATATGAGATATATTGGAGATTGGGTATGGTTAATTCATGTGTACGTATAAGACTTACCGAGAGAGATAGTTCTGCTTTCGGTTATTGTCAAGATGCCAAGAAAAACAAATGCAAAAAGCATGCAGATGACAGTTTTGTTGTTGATGTTAGCCATAATATTATGATCTTGTAAAAGTTTGAAGATATAATTTGGCTTGGATAAATGTTAATCCATTTATAAAACTCGTATCCTATAACGAGCCTAACACATAAACCAAATTAACAGCATCCGTAAATATCGTTTTGATCTGACCAATGAAATCAATTGCTAAAACTACAAAACAAACATATAAAATCTGATAAAAATTTGGATTTCGTTAACTTTTTTTTTTGAACGGCGACTTTTATTAAGAAAAACTAGCAAGGAGCTAGAAATTACAAAGAAATAAGAGACGGGTTTTTATACCAATCGTCCCAGCTAAACAAAGTATTGCATCTATACCGACACCAGTAATAAGAACTACAAATAATCTCATCAAAAAACGTCTCCTTAGATTTGGGCTTGGCCTCGAACATCTTCTTATTACGAAAATTCCATAGAAGCCACCACATCACAAAATAAATACCTTGGAACATGCTTTTATTCTTCTTCGGCAGTTTTACATTATCGATCCAAGACCTCCATTCTCCGTAAGAGTTAATATCCATAAAAGGCACGTCCCACCACCGATTTATTAATTTAGAAATCTTCTTTGCCGTGTTACAAGCGAAGAACAAATGATCATTGGTTTCAATCCCGACATCACAATTCACACAAGATAGAGACTCAATATCTATACCACGTCTGGAAATGTTAAATCTAGTAGGTAAGGAGTTCGTCATTACCTTCCAAGCGAAGGTGTTCACTTTGTTGGGAACATATCGAATCCACCTAGTCTTTAGATCACCTTTCGGAAGTAATCGCGAATCTATCATGTTTCTTGACGAAGCCACGGTATAACCACCAGAATTGTTCAATGTCCAAGACCATGAATCAGGAGACTGAGTAAGCACCACAGGGTTAATCACTTTCGCTAACTCTTCAACTTGAGTGAGTTCCAGCCCTCCTCTCGGATGTCTACGAAACGAATGGTAAAGACTAGGATGCGCAAGTTTTTGACCTACTGTAATTTGTTTGCTGTTTTCGAGAGCATACGCTCTAGGGAATCTATTCTTAAGCTTGCCCCCATCACACCACACGTCATCCCAGAATAAAGTCGAAAGGCCATTCCCAAGTTTCTTCTTCATGAACAAAAACAGGTTAATACCCTTTTCCTCAAGCCTCCTAACCTCTTTAATAATATTTATCCAACATGAATTAGCTCCTTTACCCGAAATCTCATCAATCTTTCCATTGGCTCCGTGTATAGCCTTGATAACACGAGACCAAAGCGTAGGCTCATGGGCTAAAAATCTCCAAACCCATTTAAAAGCAAAAGCCGCAGTTGCATCATGTCTCATTAATTTGTTCTCAACCCTATTCCCAACACATAAGAGGGCAATCGATCTATCATGTACAATCAAAGTTCCATTAGTTTCCATAGAACCTGTATTGTTTAAATCTTGTAAAAAGGTAAAAAGTTTTATATCAACACATGCTCATTGTACTATTGTAATCAAATCAATCTTCCATCTAATATTTTTTGAAATTCGAATTTTTCTTTATCAAGTAGTTTTCCAATCTTAATCGATCTATCCTTAAATTTTTTATCGATTAAACTACATATCAACAAATTTGGACCATCATTTACAGCTGCAGATACTTTAAAAACTACGTACAAATCAAATATATTATGTAATCCGTATATGATAATTTAGAACATTAAGCATTAGCCAAGAAGTGAGTTGGTTCACTGGTTTAATATATGCTAACCCCTGAGTTAACTTGTTCTCATTAAGAATTATGAGCTATGCTGTATGAATATTACTAGCCTGCTGCAACAAGTGAGGTTTCCTATGTTTCCAAACACATCAAATGACGTACTAAGAGATCACCATATATACAGCTTAAAATTGGGTCAAAAACTGACCAACAAAGTCAAATCATAAATGCACTTGACCAAATGAGCTCAGTAGAATTAAATGAGAATATGACCCAACATAACTACACATATTCACTCATTTAAGGCATACACGTGTTGAATTCTTCGATCATGGAACACAAGATGTCACTCGTCAAATTATTCTCGACAAGCGCTATGCAACTTTAGTGTTTACATCCAAATCTTAATCTCATGTTTACTTCGTTTTTTCCGCTGTTCAAAAAAAAGAAAAATGTTTACTTCGTTTTTAAGCTTTTCTGTTTTATATCACACTATAGTTTTGGGCCGTTACATTTTATTCACCCCATTTTCCATAAAATAAAAAACGTTCATATATAGGAGATAAATTGCACTCAAGAACAGTAACAAATCGACATTTTTGTTGCCAAAACAACAAGGGCCGTCCTTAAATTTTAAAAAAAATTAAGGCCCTGGACGAAATCACATATTGAGGCCCTTCGACGAGAAATGTTATATATAAAGTGTCATCATCTTTAAAACATAATGCAAATTAGTTATCTAAACGTTCAACATATGTCTTATTTAAGATATTTTCTCATCTAACTACATTTTCTTCAAGAAAAATATATGTATACATGCATATAATTGTTAACGAGACAAATTTTAGGGCCCATAACTTTTTAAGGCCATGTGCCGTCGCTCACATTGCACACCCTTAAAGAAGGCCTTGAAAACGGCATCTCTACTTCTCAAATTTAACTGAAAAAGGATCCTCTAATGCTAAAAATGAACATGATGGGCCATGATAAGGTTGTTGTGAGTGAAAAAGAAAAAGTGAGTTATCATTATGAGAAGTTTATATTATTTTAAATCAAAGCTCTACTCACAGTGTCCTCAACATGATCTCTAATTTTTTCCAATTTAAATAGGGTTAGTTGACAAGCTTTCAGAATGTATCTTTGAAACTAAAATAGACACCAAACTTCCCACACATGGGATGGCACTCGTGGGAGACATTGTGGGCGTGAGATATGAATGAAATTAAAATCTTATGTTGGGTCATATTCTCATTATGACTGGGCGTGAAATACGAAACAAAATGGTTTCCTTTCAATTTCCTTCACCACAATGTATCCCTTAACATAAAATTTTGATTTTTTTTTAACGGCGACTTTATTAGAACCACTAGCAAAGAGCTAGTAAATTACAAAGGAATCAAAAAAGGGTGTTGAAGCCAACTAACCCAATTCAAAGTTCTATTACATCTAGCTACACACCAATAAAAAGAACGTAAAACAATATTGTCGAAAATAGTATCCTTTCGGGGAATAGGAGACGCAAAAAGGAATTGGTTTCTTCTTAATAATTAAGTGTAAAGGATTTTAAAATCATTCTCTTGGTTTCTTCTTAATGTTGTTATTTCAAACATGAGCCCCAAATTAAAAAGTGTTTAAAAAAACATGCGTGGGCGATTTCTCCTTCTTAAAAAAAACTCTAATTGATCTAAAAAATACTACCATCTCTTCTATCTATCTTGCTAGGGCCCTAATGTTGTTGAGGATCCTTGTGATTCTCCTCGATTGAAGTTTCCTACAAATGGTTGATCCATTGATCCATAGGTTTTTGATTTTGTTTTTTAATTTTAATTTTGTCGTTTCCTAATAATTTACCAAGCCCTAATTTTCAATCCCTTTTTTAATTCCTATTTTAAAAAAACCTTTAAGCAACATGGGAAGTCAGCGATCCAAGGAGGACGAGGTACAGAAGATCTCTACTTTAGTGTTTGACACCAATTTCCCGGATTAATTCACTGCAAATGATCTTTGGATACATGTAAGCAATATGGGTATGTCGTTGATGTTTTTATTCCTAGCCAAAGATCGAAAGCAGGTAAAAGATTTTGATTTGTACGTTTCATTAAGATCTTTGACGTGGAACGTTTGGTTAATAACCTATGTATGGTGTGGGTCGGCCGCCACAAAATTTGTTAGAATTTGGTAGTCGGTTCCGCAAGTTATACGTTAGAAATACGTAAGCCTATTGGGGGCACACACGTTAAACACATAGAGTATGTTTTACTTCACGATAATATTTAAATAGTCTTTTTTTAACCGTTAATTGTTTATCTAGTATAACTGATATTTAAATTACATAACCGAGGGACTAAAAACGAACAAAACCCGAACCCGGGGGTGGCCTATTGTAGCCGACCTCCCCAAGGTTTAAAAAGGGGTGTTTGGTTCAGTTATAGGAAAAAGATGAAGGGGAAAAAGAAACTTTAGGTTTTCTTGTCCTACAAGAATTAGGGTAGGGTTATGTGTCTATATAAACACATACCCATCACCTCATTCTTTATTCATTCAATTGATCAAATCCTTAAAACCCTAAATAGTTTTGGTTCTCCTCTTTTCCTCAAAACCCTAACCGAAAACCCTCAAGGGATTTTTGGTTTTTTCTTGTTCTCCCTTCCACGGAATTTGACAAAGCCCAAAAGGGTTTTTTGGTTTTCTTGTTTCTCTTGTTTGATTCAAGATTCCCACGTGGTACTCATTGGTGGTTCTCCTGGCTCGACAAAGGCATAAACCTAATTAGGGTTTGTTTGGTTTTCGGTTTTAAGAAACCGAATTAGGGGTGTTTGGTTTTCGGTGAACCCTAAACCGAATTAGGGTTTATTCGGTTTATTGGTTTTCGGGTTCAAGCTCAAGTGGTGTGTTTGGATTCGGGTATAACACGTGGTGTTTGGATCATGAAGGTAGACTAGCAATCAACTCGTACTCGTTTGACGTGTTTGTGTGAGCAACCGTAGAGGCAGTAATTTAACTGCTTAACTTATTTCAAGATCAAGATCAAGAGGCAAGTAATTATTTACTTTAATGTTATAATTATTTACTTTATTAAGTGTTAATCTATGTGCCTTAACTAGATCCATTCCGTTGCGTACTCGTAGCTAAACTGGTTACCTAGTATGTTAAATCCCAACAGTGGCATCACGAGTCAATTTGTTTTGGCATTAGGGTTACACTTTTTTAATTATATCATGTCTTGAATGTTCACGCCTAAATTTAATTTATATAACTTGATCTGCTGCGCTTAAATATTTTATTTAATGTTTTCTTGCACATATGTCAAAGATTATGCAAATCATTGCCATAATTAAATAAAATTTAAAGATCTAGATCTTGATAACTTATGATTGCTAAAAAAAGGAAATAAAATTAAACTTGTTAATTTAGTATATCTGTTTCCTTTTATAAAGATCACACTACATATATAAAAGATCTTGATTTTATTTATGATAACTAAAATCTTTTATTTTTGGAAACTAGATCTTTTACATAATTAGTCTGATTTTGTTTCCTTATCCGGCCATAAGACCTACTCAATCACTTCTGTGATGAATGGGGCGATCTAGGAACATTGATGAAAACCTAGTGAGGGTATTATGGTTCTCCAATTAGGGAAGACTCGATTTTGAGAACTCGGATTTTACATGCTTACTTGTTAATTTAATGTCATCTTTAGCTTTAGTCTTTATGTGCATATTTTTACTTAATTACTCGTTTACACGCCTAATATGTATGCAATACGGACTAATACCTAAAGAGAGATGATATTAAAACAAAGTCTATTAATTACACGCCTTAAATACTTGTTCATTGTGACCTAATATTTGTTTCGTGCAAAATTTGATTTTGAGAAAATTAATAAGACTTTAATCAATGAAACTTGATTTCAAGAATAATTTAAAAACTGGACGCTATAGACTCATGGGAAGTACGGCTCATCCACTAGAAAAAAACTATAAGAGAAGTTTAAGGAGGATTATCCTAAAGAACTTAGGTTTTTAATACGCTTCGCGCTGACCTGATTCTCCGCTTCTTTGTGTGTTCAATTAGAGTTACCGTGAACCATGGCATGTCACTACAGTGTCATTATTAAAGGTTTTTTAAATTAGTACTACAAAGTTGTTTTGCATGCCTCTTTGTACACGTTTTAACACATTTATGTGCATACATCTTTGAAAATTTTAAGTCAATGTCACCCAACCAAGAACACATGCAATTGGTTTGGCCTCTCTGGTCAGACCTCAAGGTCATTCCAAACCCATGGCAATTACGGTTCGCTGATCAGACCTCTAACTATTTTTGCGCGTTCTTGCTTGGTAGACTTAAATCGGGTAGTCCTGGTCAGACCTCGTGCTCGAGGCATAAGATGAGAACTAAACATGCTCTTGACATTATTACGTATTTACTAATGTCTAGACCGGTCTCATATATCTAAGAATGGCATTAAATGCAATTAACGCTCGTCGCTTACCTCTTTCCATACTTGTTTTCGTATTGGTCACGCCTTTGTTAATAAGTGGGAGGTCAATTTGGGTCTTAGTCTTAATTAGTAAATTAATTGGGTAGTTAATTCTATTAAGAATTTAACTATCAAAAATACTAATAAAAATTGAATTTTTTCTAAATTGTAGATGACTACCACCGTAGTAAACAATTCTCTATTCAGGTCATTGTTTGAAAAACAAAAATTAACTGGAAACAACTTCTTGGAATGGTATCGCAATCTTCAGATTGTGCTCTCTACTAAAGACAAGCTACCATTCCTAGAACAACCAATTTCTACTCTGCCAGTTCCACATGCGGGATAAGCAAATCCTCCGGATGTCCTGACCATGCATCAAGCTTGGGTCAAGGTTCAGAAGGAAATTACTAAGCTTATGCTTATGACCATGAACCCAGAGATCCAAAAGACTCTGGAGCCCCTTGGTGCATATGATATGCTCAAGGAACTGAAAACGTTGTATGTACAACAGGCATATCAGGAGCTTCTTCAGATCGTGCAAGAATTCCAAGCGTACAAACAAGAAGAAGGGTAGTCTGTTAGCTCTTACGTTCTAAAGATAAAGAGCTATATAGACAACTTGGAGCGTCTTAGCCATGCAATGACTCAAAACTTATCTGTCAGCCTTATCTTGGTTTCACTAAGGAAGGAATACGATGGTTTTGTGTAAAATTACAACATGTATAGCATGGGGAAGACAGTTAATGAGTTGCATGCTATGCTGAAGCTACATGAGCAAACTCTTCCTTTAGAAGAAGTTGCACCTGCATTACATGTTATAAGAGCAGGAAGGATCCAGAAAAACCAGAAGAAAAAATCGCATAAGGCTGCAAAAGGGAATCAAGGGAAAGGCAAAGTGAAGATGGGCTATGCACCTGTGCAGGCGCCACCTTTTGCTCCCAAACCTAAGAATACTCCAACACCCAAAAAGGATAATCCAGCAAAGGACGCGATATGCCACTAATGTGGTGAAGTAGGTCACTGGAGAAAAAACTGCCCCATATATCTCTCAGAGTTGATGAAAAAGAAGAAGATATCTCAAGGAGTTAGCACTTCAGGTATTTTCACCATAGAACTCTACTCTTTTCCTAGTACATCTTGGGTTTATGATACAGGTTGTGAGACTCACATCTGTATAACTAGTTAGGGTCTCAGGGGAAGTAGGAAACTGAAGCCGGGAGCTTTATGTCTGTACGTGGGTGATGGTCATCGTGCAGCCATTGAAGCTATTGGCCATTTTTATTTGTGTCTCCCCAGTGGGCTTGTTTTAATTCTACACAATTGTCATTTTGCTCCCTCCATTACAAGGGTGATCATATCAGATTCTCATTTGTACAAGGATGGTTTTGTTAACCGCTTTGAGAATGATAAGTCAAAAATTTTTGTTTTTAAGAATAATATGATTTATTTTAATGCTATCCTTCGGGATGATATTTATGAAATTGTTATGTCTTCTTCTAATACAAATGAAAGTTCTATGTATGCTGTTACCAATAAAAGAGCCAAGCTTAACTTAGACTCTGCTCTTTTGTGGCATTGTCGTCTTGGACACATTAACAAGAAACGCATAAAGAAGTTGCAACATGACGGACTTGTTGATTCAACTGACATCAAGTCTTTTGAAAAGTGTGTTGCTTGTATGTTTGGTAAGATGGCAAGAAAACCTTATTCACATCAAGTGAAAAGGGCCAAAGATCTACTTGGACTAATCCACACCAATGTATGTGGTCCATTTAAGATTATGTCAAGACAAGGAGCTTACTACTTCATCACTTTTACTGATGACTTTAGTTGTTATAGATATGTTTACTTGCTTAAACATAAACATGAAATGTTT
This sequence comes from Tanacetum coccineum, assembly GCA_026074375.1. Lineage (NCBI taxonomy): Eukaryota > Viridiplantae > Streptophyta > Magnoliopsida > Asterales > Asteraceae > Tanacetum > Tanacetum coccineum. The sequence continues at coordinate 13,588 of BQNB010094453.1, forward strand.
GAAACTTTCAAAGTGTTTCAAAAAGGAAGTAGAAAATCAACTCGGGAAGACCATAAAGTCACTACGTTCTGATCGTGGAGGTGAATATATGAGTCAAGAGTTTTTGGATCATCTAAATGATCATGGGATTATTGCCCGTAGAACTCCTCCCTATACGCCATAGCATAATAGAGTGTCAGAGAGGAGAAATAGAACGCTGCTAGACATGGTTCGATCCATGATGAGTCAAACTACTCTTCCAAAGTCCTTTCGGGATTATGCCCTTGACTCTGCTGCTCGCATTCTCAACATGGTTCCAACTATGAAGGTTGATAAGACACCATACGAAGTATGGCATGGGCAAGCCTCTAAGACGTCTTACTTAAAAGTCTGGGGTTGTGAGGCACTTGTTAAGCGTGATACACTTCCCAAACCTGACAAACTAGAAACCAGAGCTTTTAAGTGTATCTTTGTAGGATACCCAAAGGAAACGATAGGATATTCTTTCTATTACCCACCCGAGAACAAAGTCTTTGTTGCCTGGAATGCTGAGTTCTTTGAGAATGAAGTCATAGATCATGAAGCAAGTGGGAGTCTAGAAGATCTTGAAATTATTCAAGAAGAAGATACACATCCTTCTTTAGACACTAGCTTAGATCATGAAGAGGATGATCAAGAAATTGATTAACCTCAAAGTGATATCAATCCCATTCGTAGGTCCACTAGTATACGTCGTGCCCCAGATCGCATGTGTTTATACATCGATGTTGAGGAACACGAGTTAGGGGATCTTGGTGAACCCGCTAACTGTAAAGCCGCATTGTTGGATCCTGAATATGACAAATGGCTTAATGCTATAAATGTGGAGATGCAATCCATGAAAGACAATAAAGTCTGAGAGTTAGTTGAGCTTCCTCCTGACTCAAAAACCGTTGGTCATAAGTGGCTCTTCAAAAAGAAGACCGACATAGATAGAGCTGTACACACCTATAAAGCTCGTCTAGTAGCAAAGGGCTTCACTAAAACCCTATAGATTGATTATGAAGAAACCTTTTCTCCTGTTGCAGACATTAGAGCTATTAGGATTCGTATAGCCATAACTGCGTTTTATGACTATGAGATTTGGAAATGGATGTCAAAACTACCTTCCTCAATAGATATCTCAATGAAAAGGTATACATGGAGCAACCTGAAGGTTTTATCAGCCAAAAATATCCAAACCGAGTATGCAAGCTCAAGCGTTCCATTTATGGACTTAAGCAAGCATCTAGGCAATATAATAAACGATTTGATGACAAAATTAAGAAATTTGGATTCAATCAAAATCGTGATGAGCCATGTGTATATGTAAAAGCTAGTGGGAGTTATGTCACTTTCCTAATCTTGTATGTCAGTGACATATTGATCATGGGAAACAATATTTCAATGTTACAAGATATAAAATCTTACCTTGGAAGATGTTTTTATATGAAAGATCTAGGAGAAGCTGCATACATTCTTGGAATCAAGATCTACCGAGATAGATCAAAGCGATTAATTGGTTTATGTCAAAGTGCTTACATTGAGAAAATCATTAAGAGATTTTATATGGAAAATTCCAAACGAGGAACGATCCCAATGCAAGAAAAACTAAAATTTAGTAAAATCTCAAGGTGCTTCAACACCTGCTAAAATTCGGCGCATGCAAAATATCCCATATGCTTCGGCTGTTGGATCAATTATGTATGCTGTGAGATGCACTCGTCCTGATGTTACGTTCGCTTAGAACATAACAAGTCGATTTCAACAGAATCCAGGTGATTCTCACTGGACTGATGTTAAGAACATTCTGAAGTATCTTCGCAATACTAAAGATATGTTTCTTATTTGCGGAGGTGATATGAAATAAGAGCTCAGGATTTCTTGCTACACTGATGCTGGATATCTGACGGATGTTGATGACATGAAGTCTCAGACTGGATATGTATGCGTTTTAAATGGAGGTGCTGTTGACTGGAAACGCACAAAGCAAAGTATTTTTGCTACTTCATCTATAGATGTTGAATATATCGCTGCTTTTGATGCATCGAAAGAGGCTGTATGGATTCGTAAATTCGTTTATGGGCTTGGTGTTGTTCCCACAATTGAAGAACCCATAAATATGCATTGGGATAATACTAGAGCCATAGCAATAGCGAAAGATCATGGAGTCACTAAAGGTGCAAGACATTTTCGCGCAAAAGTTCACTATCTTCGAGAAACCATAGAAATGGGTGATGTGAGGATAGAAAAAGTTGACACAGATGACAACTTAGCTGATCCTTTTATAAAGGCTTTATCATTTCCTAAACATTCTGAATTGACTGAGAAAATAGGAATGATACCAGCTAGTAGTCTCATGTAAATCTGTGTTTATTAGTATTTGGATAATTTGAAAATGTAAGACAATTTTTACTTTCTGATGAGTAAAGATACTTGGTATTTGTTTTTCAATCATATAATAACTGTTCTTCTATATTTGCATGTTTAATCCTTGAATGATTTATCATTCTAAATTTATCCATTGTCGGTTAACAATATGGGAATATTGTTATGTAAGGCAAATGTGAGTGTTGGTTATATTCTTTGAATATATGGATTGTTCCCGCCAAACTCATGTGTATTCACAAGGGATGCATATTGGATACCACACCTTCGAATATTTACTTTTGGATCCTTGTCATGAGTGAAATTTGAAAAATGGTTTAAAAGTCGTCCTTAGACTTGAGATACAAGCAAGTTCTGCATGTATGGATATCACTTTTTGAGTCTAAGTCAAACACTATCCTGAATAAGGTAGTCATAAAGGCTATTCTTGGAAGTGATGTGAAGCAGCATCCACAACACTTGTAGTCAACAAAGAATTTGTTCCTCCACTTGATATGTGCAGTAAGATACCATGGGCCCTCTCCAGAATTAATCAGATAATTGCATGGCCGTGACTAAAGGGTAATACAAGATGATTTTTTATTATATTTGGTAAATCTAAATTATTTCTATAACGAGAAACATAATGTTAAACTATATGGAATAAGTTAGGATCCATATCCATGGTTTAACGGTATCTAGAACAAATGGATGATGATTAAAGCAAGAAATAAACTAACAATTAATAAGCTAAGATTGTTCTTGAAACTATTATCTCAAGTATTTCTAATCTAAAGGTAATTGTGTATGTCTGCTAGACGTTGCCAATTATCAATATATCTGCAAGCCTGCTACTCCGCCTCATAAGTGGGAACTGTTGGAATTTGGTAGTCGGTTTCATAAGTTATACGTTAGAAATACTTGAGCCTATTAAGGGCACACGCGTTAAACACATAGAGTATGTTTTACTTTACGATAATATTTAAATAGTCGTTATTTAACCGTTAATTGTTTAACTAGTATAACGAATATATAAATTACATAACCGATGGACTAAAAACGAATAAAACCCGAACTCGGGGGTGGCCTATTTTAGCCGACCTCCCCAAGGTTAAAAAAGGGTTGTTTAGTTCAGTTATGGGAAAAAGAGGAAGGGGAAATGGAAACTTTATGTTTCCTTGTCCTACAAGAATTGGGGTAGGGTTATGTGCCTATATAAACACATACCCCTCACCTCATTCTTCATTCATTCAATTGATCAAATCCTTAAAACCCTAAATAGTTTCGGTGCTCCTCTTTCCCTTAAAACCCTAATCGAAAACCCTCAAGGGATTTTCAGATTTTTCTTGTTCTCCCCTCCACCGAATTCGACAAAGCCCAACAGGGTTTTTTGGTTTTCTTGTTTCTTTTGTTTGATTCAAGATTCTCACGTGGTGCTCGTTGGTGGTTCTCCTAGCTCGACAAAGGCATAAACCCAATTAAGGTTTGTTTGGTTTTCGGTTTTAAGCAACCGAATTAGGGGTGTTTGGTTTTCGGTAAACCCCAAACCGAATTAGGGTTTATTCGGTTTATTGGTTTTCGGGTTCAAGCTCAAGTGGTGCGTTTGGATTCGGGTATAACACATGGTGTTTGGATCATGAAGGTAGACTAGCAATCAACTCGTACTCGGTTGACGTGTATGTGTGAGCAACCGTAGAGGCAGTAATTTAACTACTTAACTTGTTTCAAGATCTAGATCAAGATCAAGAGGCAAGTAATTATTTACTTTAATGTTATAATTATCTACTTTATTAAGTGTTAATCTATGTGCCTTAACTAGATCCATTCCGTTGCGTAGTCGTAGCTAAACTGGTTACCTAGTATGTTAAATCCCAACAAAATTCACGCTAATCTGGCAAGATTTCAGAGAACGCCTCTGAACAAAAGCAATAACCAATCTAACAATGGGGAGAATATGAACAATATAGGTGCGACCTATAAATATAAAGGGCTATATGGGTCCTCTAATTCTTACGCCAATGTTGTCAAAGGTTATCAGCCATATAATGAGATTCGGAGAATAACCCATCATTGATGCTTGATGATTCATGTTTGAATCAGCAGGATTACGCTTGTTGTTTGATGGGTAAGGTGAAGGACTTTGCTTCTTTATCTAACTAGAAGGTGGTTTTGGTTAATGAAGGTTTTGTCAATATTGAGCTTAGATATATGGGTGTATACTGGGTAATGCTCAAGTTTCAATCAGATGACGCAAAAAGGTCGTTTCAATCTAATGTAGGTGTTGGTACTTGGTTTATTCAGATTCAAAAACCATCAAACGACTAGGGAGGGTTGCATGGGAGGAGATAGAAGGCATTCCTTTAAATATGTGGTCCGAGAATACTTTTAAACGTATTGCTTCTAAATGGGGTGCTTTAATACATCTCGATGATTAGGAGGATTGGAGTTTTTACACAAAAAGAGTTTGCATCAACACGAACATTACAACTAATATTTTTGAGTCGTTTAAAATCGTATACCGTGGTAAGGTGTTTTGGGTGCGAGCTAAAGAGGTTCCTAGCTGGGTACCTGATTTTGTAGATGATAATGATGATGACAATGACACAGATAACGGGTCATATAAAGGTGAGCCTAATGGAGATGACTTGGAAAACGTTGTAGATTTTAAAGGAGATAGTGACTCGGAAGTTGTTCCTGATACCAAATTTGACGAGGAACCACTTAATAAAAATGTAGAAGAAGCCTCTGTTGGGCAAAAGGAGATGCGCACAGAAAACCCATTCAACATATACGGCTTACTTAACAAGAAAAAAGAGAACATCAATAAAGAATCAAACTTAGATGACAGCTTGAAGTACCCCCAGGTTTCACATCTAGGAATGATAATGTTGTTTCTGAAGAATTTTCAAATAAGTGTATAGGTGAATGTTTTCACACTATTCAAGAGGAAGATGCAGTATTTGGACCTAACAACTCATGCTTGAAAGAAAAATTTAAGGATGACGTAGCGGAGTCCATATGTTTGGGCCACTTCAAAAAATCTGATATTTCGCGTACAAGTGGGTCTATTTTACAGGTGATGGAGAAAATGGTAAAGGTGGGACATACTATGGGCTACAATATAGAGGGATGTATGAAAAATATAAAAGAGATCATCAATTCTCAAGGACTGAACGATGTTTTTTGATGGATTTTTTGTCGTTAAATATACAAGGCCTTGCCCAAACGGCTAAAAAAGATTTGGGTTAAGGAGTTATGTGTGAATAACAAGGTGAATTTCTTATCTTTACAGGAAACTAAAATGGAGAACATCGATCTCTTTAGCATCAAAAGGTGTTGGGAAAATTTTGCTTTTGATTATGTGCATAGTACCTTCGTTGGTAACTCGGGTAGGATACTTTGTGTTTGGGACCCTAAAACTTTCATTATACTTAATGCCACTGTTTCAGATTACTTTGTTATGGTTAGAGGTGATTGGGTGCCTAATGGTACAAAACTGCTTATTATTTTGGTGTACGCTCCTCAAGAGCTAACCGACAAAAAGTTGTTGTGGGATTATCTGTCTCATGTGATGGCTCAATGGGAAGGCGATGTGGTTGTTATGGGGGATTTTAATGAAGTTCGCAAAAAAGATGAAAGATTTGGTTCGATTTTTAATGTGCATGGTGCAAATGCATTCAACTTGTTCATTTCAAATGCGGGTTTAGAGGATGTGCCTATAGGAGGATGCTTTTTTACTTGGCGTCATAAATCTGCCTCTAAGATGAGTAAACTTGATCGTTTTCTTATTTTTGAAAGTCTTATGAATTCATGCCCTAATATTTCTTCTATCACATTGGATCGCTACTTATCTGATCATCGCCCGATCTTAATGCATGAACCATACTATAATTATGGTCCTGTTCTGTTTAGATTTTTTCATTATTGGTTCGAAATAAAGGGTTTTGATAAGCTTGTTAAAGATTCTTGGAATGAAGCTGTTGTGGTAGAGTCGAATGCCATGATCAAAATGATGAAGAAACTCAAATAATTAAAAGAAAAGATTCGATTATGGAACAAAAGGAACACAGTGAGTCCAAATAATAGTAAAAAATAAATAAATATGAGCTTGCTGATTTGAACTCAATTATAGATAAAGGCGATGGAGATGAAGATGCTGTCAATAAAAGAACTAATGTTGTCAGATCTCTTCAAGAATTGGAGAAATCTCAATCATTGGAAGCGGCCCGAAAGCGTTAAATGTGCAATCGAGGGTGATGAGAATTCTAAGTATTATCACGGTATTCTCAATAAAAAAAGAAGTCAGCTAGCAATTCGCGGTATTTTGGTTGATGGTATTTGGATCGATTCTCCTTGCTTGGTAAAAAGTGAGTTCTTGTCTCACTTTAAAAAACGTTTTGATTATCCGCAAGAATCTCATCTTCAACTTGATCTAAACTTTCCGAATATGCCAAATTATGATCAACTAGCTGATTTGGAGCGTGAAGTGTCAAAAGACGAAATAAAAAGGGCAGTTTGGGATTGCGGAACCGATAAATCTCCTGGTCCGGATGGTTTCACGTTTGGTTTCTATCGCCGATACTAGAAAATTATAGAAAGTGATGTCGTAGATGCTGTAACCTGTTTTTTTTCATCATTGATCTTTTCTAAAGGTAGTAATTCTTCGTTTATTGCCTTGATCCCAAAAAATCCTGATGCTAATATGGTTAAAGACTTTAGACCTATTAGTTTAATTGGGAGCATGTATAAAATCATTGCTAAGATTTTGGCGAATCGGCTTGTTTTCGTTTTGGGAGATCTCGTCAACGAGGTCCAATCAGCTTTTGTTGCGGATAGGCAAATCCTTGATGGCCCATTTATTCTGAATGAAATTGTTCAATGGTGTAAATCGAAAAAGAAGCAGTCTTTGGTTTTTAAGGTCGACTTTGAGAAAGCTTTTGATTCGGTTCGGTGGGATTATTTGGATGACATTTTGAGAAGGTTTGGTTTTTGTGAGAAATGGTGTTCTTGGATCCAAAGTTGCCTTCGATCTTCTAGGGGTTCGGTTATTGTGAATGGAAGCCCCATGAAGGAATTTTAATTTCATAAAGGTCTCAAACAAGCCGACCCTCTATCTCCTTTCTTGTTTATTCTGGTCATGGAAAGCTTGCACATCTCGTTCCAAAGAGTGGTTGATGCAGGTATGTTTAAAGGTATTATGTTAAGCCCTTCGCTCCATCTCTCTCATTTGTTCTACGCCGATGATGCTATTTTTATGGGTCAATGGAATGAGTCAAATTTTGATATGATCGTCCACGCATTAGAATGTTTCCATCGTGCTTCAGGACTTCGTATTAACATGTCAAAAAGTAAACTTATGGGAATTTTGTGGATGCCGAAAAAGTAGATCAAGCAGCTAGGAAGATTGGTTGTGTCACTCTTAAAACCCCGTTTACTTATTTAGGATCGAAAGTGGGTGGTCTTATGTCTAGAATTCAGTCCTGGAATGAGACGGTCGAAGGTATGGCTGCTCGTTTATCTAAATGGAAGATGAAAACTCTATCGATATGAGGTAGATTAACTCTTCTTAAATCGGTTTTGGGATCGATGCCCATCTATCATATGTCGATATTTAAAGTTCCTATGAAGATTTTACAGCGCATGGAATCCATTCGATCCTATTTTTTCAACGGTTCCGATCCTCTTAGTAAAAGCCGACTTGGGTGAAATGGAAAAATGTGTTGGTTTCTAAAGATAAAGGCGGTCTTGGAGTTTCAAGTTTATATGCGTTGAATAGAGCCCTTATGTTTAAATGGGTGTGACATTTTCTATCTCAAAACTCTTCATTATGGGCAAATGTTATCAAATCGATCCATGGAGACGACGGGAAAATTGGTAAAAAGGTGACAGCTTCTTACCCGTCCATTTGGCTCGACATAGTTAAAGAGGTGGACCTGTTAAACAGACGAGACTTAAAGTTGCTTAGTTTTTAATGGTTTGGATACTTCGTTTTGGGAAGATGCTTGGCATGGGGAAATTGCGTTCAAAATCTGTTCCCAAGGGCGTATGCACTGGAATCGTGTAAAAACATTGACATTGCTTCGAAGCTGTCTCATAGTAACCTGGCGTATTCTTTTCGTCGAGGTCCTAGGGGAGGTGTGGAACAAGACCAGTACAACTTGTTGATGGCAAAGGTGGAAGGCACAATCCTCGTTAATATGAGGGATAGATGGGTGTGGTCCTTGGAAGGTTCGGGAGACTTCTCCGTCGCTTCGGTTAGGAAGCTGATTGACGAGCACATGTTATCGGAGGTCGCTTCTAGAACGCGTTGGATTAAAGAGGTGCCTATTAAGGTTAATGTTCTAGCTTGGAAAATTAAGTTAGATTATTACCAACTCGATTGAACATTTCTCGTAGAGGAATGGATATCAAGTCTATTCTTTGCCCTATGTGCGGTAAGGCGGTGGAATCAACTACGCACATTTTCATCACATGCCATATTGCTAGAGATATTTTGCATAAGATTTCTCGTTGGTGGGATGTTACGTATATGGAGGTGTCTTCTTATGAAGAGTGGTTGGATTGGATTTTGAATCTTCTGCTTTCGATCAAGCATAAGAAAATCTTTGAAGGAGTTTGTTATGTGATGTGGTGGCATATTTGGAGCTTCCGTAATAAAAGTATTTTCGGTTCGGAGTCTCCTTCTCAGGCGGTTATCTTCGAAGATGTGAAGTCTCGCTCTTTTTATTGGTGCCGGTATAGATGTAAAGTTTCTTTTAGTTGGATCGAGTGCCTTAAAAACCCTCTTATTGTTTCTTTATAATTTTCTAGCTCCTTGCTAGTTTTTTTCTAATAATATTCGCCGTTCAAAAAAATTTAGAAAGTAAAAAAAATAAGGTTATTAAACAACAAAATATGTCTATCTATGAATGGAATCAATGTTTGAGCCGAACTGACTTGGTACTCCATAATATTTGAAAGTCCAAAAGAGTAAAAGACTGATTAATATGTATAAGTCCATTAGCATTCAAAATCTATCTATCTTACATTTTGTTTGAATTGCAATATATTCGTTGTGATATAGTGTATACTTATTTGCGTGTTGTATTTTATGTCATGGAATGTGCATATTATTCATCATTTGATTATGCCATATCATTTGGTGCCTTTGACGATTATTCCTTTGTATAAGCAGCGGTACTTTGGGATCAACTTTTTATTAAGGTTTAGATAAAATATTATTAACAAAATGTGTACAAAATGGACTACTATTGTTGTAAAAGGGTTGGGAACTGTTCCGTGATTAACGTGGTGAATTTGCGTACATCTGAGTAAAAAAAGTTTGTCTTCCCCGGTAGCATGAACAAGTAAAACTTTATTTGTTTACCCGACTTCTTGGCACCCACTAACCAAGTCGGCACGTTTCTACTTTCTCGCAAATTTTTTCTCATACATGGGGTCATCTAGTTTTGCATGATGATTAGTACTCTGATTATTGTAAGTTGGATAGGGAATCAGGAATACATATGTTATCTGAACTAAATTACTATATTACACAATAGGCGACTAATACGCAGTCGTTTTGACTGTGGGCCTCTAGCTACAGTAACGGGCTGCCATTTTGGGCCAGCCCGATTTTAGTTTTTTTTTTTTTTAATTTGTATGGACAAAGTAGGAGGGAAAAAAATATTACAAAAGTTCTGACTTATTCAGATAAAAAAATACTCGCGGAAACATCGTCGATACCTAATAACTTTAAAATAATCGATATGGTCACAAACGTACAACCCATTATATTAAAAAAAACCCATATAGCAAAAAAAAACAACACTTTAAACATGAGGCCCAACACATAAGCCATATAAAAAAAATTATTACTAATAACCTACATTTGTCGACAAACTTAGCCTAAAAAAAATTCGCCATAAAATGTAGGCCCAAAGTAAAAAAAAAAACCCAAAAATAGCCTGAAATCTGGCCCAAAGTAAAAAAAAATACAAAACGGTCCCTCAACTTTTAACTATTTACGATTTTCTTACACAAAAAATCCCGTAAAAAAATTAACAAAAAAAACACGTCAAGTTTTTATTGTTCACAACTTTTTTACATTCATCGGCCCAAATAAAAAGATATCGAACCGTCCCAAAAAAAGAAAATATTCGGGAAAAAATTAACCCGTCCCAACGCAAAAAAAAATATTCCCGAATCGTACAAAAAAAGGAAATATCCAAGAAAAAATTAGCCAAAAAAAACCCAAAAATAGCCTAAAATCTGGCCCAAAGTAAAAAAAAATACAAAACGGACCCTCACCGTTTAACTATTTACGATTTTCTTACACAAAAAATTCCTTAAAAAAATTTACAAAACCGTCCCAAAAAAAGAAAATATTCGGGAAAATATTAGCCCGTCCCAACGCAAATTTTTTTTCCCCGAATCATACAAAAAAAGAAAATATTAAAAATTAGCCCCGCCGCAACGCGCGGGTTCATTTGCTTGTTTTAGTTATACTCTGATTTTTGTAGTGGCATCACAATATGTAATATCACTGAATGAGGTAAAAGACTATATTTATCATGAAACCGATTTGTTGGGATTTAACATACTAGGTAACCAGTTTAGCTACGAGTACAGAGCGGAATGAATCTAGTTTTAGCACATAGATTAACATTTAATAAAGTAAATAATTACTTACCTCTTGATCTTGAACTTGAAACAAGTTAAGCAGTTAAATTACTGTAAACACGTCAACCGAGTACGAGTTGATTGCTAGTCTACCTTCACGATCCAAACACCACGTGTTATAACCAATTACCAAACGCACCTCGTGAGCTTCTTGTAATCGAAAACCAAAGCAAACCTTAATTCGGTTAGGGTTTAACCAAAAACCAAACACACCCTAATTCGGTTAGGGTTAGAGAACCGAAAACCGAATAAACCCTAATATGGGTTTATGTCTTTGTCGAGCTAGGAGAGACACCAAAAACGAACCGTACGATCTTGAATCGCCTACAATGGAGAACAAGGAAAACCGAAAAACCCTTGAGGGTTTGGATCGAATTCGGTAAGGGGTGAGGAAACCGAAAATCCCTTAAAAGAGTTTAAGGGTTTCGGTTGGGTTTTTAGGAGAGAGGAGAGCACCGAAATAATTTAGGGTTTAGGGATTTGATTTGTGAATCAATGAATGAAGAATAAGGTAAGGGGTATGTGTTTATATAGGCACATAACCCTACCCCAATTCTTGTAGAATAAGAAAACTATTTTTCCTTTTCTCCCCTCTTTGCTCTCTAAACCAAACCAAACCAAACACCCCTTCTAGAACCCAAGGGGGTTCGGCCAAAAAATGGCCCCCTTGTGGTTCAGGTTTTGTTCGTTTTAGTCCCTCCGTTTATTATTTTAAACATTCGTTATACTTTATTAAACAATTAATGGCAAATAACGCCTATTTAAATATTATCGTGAAGTAAAACATACTCTATGTGTTTAACGCGTGTGCCTCCAATATGCTCACGTATTTCTAACATATAATCTTACGGAACTGACTACCAAATTCCAACACGATTAACGAGGAAAAATGATTATATTTATCAGTCACATAAAAATACGTTCATGCTTGATCTCAAATTCCTATATCCTAATTCTTACATGATTAGGAAATTTGAGATCAAGTACAGATGATTCATAAGTGTAGACTTACAGAAAGAATTCCTCCTGCTTTCGGTTGTTAACGTCATACTAACAAAAACAAACGCGAAAAGCAAGCAAATGATTGCTTTGTTGTTAATAATAACCATTATTCTACCGGTATAAAAGCTTGTTGGTTATGTAAATTTCAAATGATGCTTTTGTTGTGCTTGATGCAACCCTATTTATAGAACTGTATCTTAATATGAGGCCAACATATAAACCAAAACAACATCGTTAAATCTCAATGTTGATTGCACCAATGAAATGATTAGCACAAAAGGTAAAAAACAAATAAACATTTCTCGTAACATTTGCCACTATCCCCAGGGACAAATCCGGGGATTCCCGGGCGACTTGTCGCTGGGGATAGCTATCCCGGGCGACATGTCGCCCGGGATAATTCGCTGGGGAAAGCTCAAAGGGGATGCTTGATAAGTGCTTAATTACACATATCTTTTACCTCTAAAAACGAGCTTAAATGACCAAAAACAGACAAAAACTG